>JAIUJO010000129.1:897383-904883 GCA_023846275.1 Vanilla planifolia | reverse complement strand
TTCCGCTTCTATTACTACTACTACTACTACTACTTGTACTACTACTTCTTTTTCTTCTTCTTCTTATACTACTACTACTTCTTCTACTTCTACTACTACTTCTACTACTACTAGTACTTCTTCTCCTTCTCTTCTTCCACTACTACTTCTACTTCTTCTTGTTCTTCTTCTTCTTCTTCTACTTCTTCACCTTTTCTTCTTCTTCTCCTTCTTTCCCTTCATCCACTACTTCTTGTTCTTCTTCTTCTTCTTCATCATCTTCATCTTCGTCTTCTTCTCCTCCTGCTCCTTCTTCTTCTTCTTCTTCTTCTATGTCTTCTTTTTCTTCTTCTTCTTCTTTGCCTTCTTCTTCTTCTTCTTCTTCTTCTTCTTCCTCTACTTTTTCAACATCTGCTTCTTCTTCTTCTTCTTCAACATCTTCTTCTACTTCTTTTACTACTTTTTCTCTTCTTCTTCTTCATCATCATCATTTTCTTCTTCTTTCTCTTCTTCTAGTTCTTCTTTTCCTTCCTCTTCTTCTTCTCCTATTACTTCTTCATTGTCATCATCATCATCATCATCTTCTTCTTCTTTTACTTCATCTACTTCTCTAACTTCTTGTTCTTCTTCTTCTTAATCATCATCGTCATTTTCTTCTTCTTCTTTTTGTTCTCCTTATTATTATTCTTCTTCTTCTTCCCCTTCTTCGTCTTCTTCTTCTTTTACTTGTTCATCTTCTTCTTCTTCTACTACTTCTCTTCTTCTTCTTCTTCTTCTTCTTCTTTTACAACTACTATTATTATTACTTCTTTTTCTTCTTCATCTTCTTCTTCTTCTTCTTCTTCTTCTTCTTCTTCATCTTCTTCTTGTTCTTCTTCTTTTTCTTCTTCTTACTGTTCTTTTTCTTCTCCTCCTCTTTCTTCTTCTTCATCTTCTTTTTCTTCATCTTCTTCATCTTCTTCTTCGTCTTCTTCTTCTTCTTCTTCTTCCACTTCTTCTCCTTCTCCTTCATCTTCTTCTTCTTCTTCTACTACTACTTCTTCTTGTTATACAACTATTACTACAAATACTACTACAACTACGACTACTTGTACTTCTTTTTCTACTCATTCTCCTTCTTCTTCTTCTTCTCATTCTCCTTCTTCTACTTCTATGATTACTTCATCTTCTACTTCTTCTACAACTACGACTACTAGTTCTACACTTCTTCTTCATCTTTTTTTTTCTTCTTTTCTTCTAATTCTCATTCTTCTTCTTCTTCTTCTTCTTCTTCTCATTCTCCTTCTTCTTCAATATCTTTTTCATCTCCTTCATCATCATCTTTTTCTTCTTCTTCTTCTTGTCCTACTTCAACTATGACTACTACTTCATCTTCTGCTTCTTCATCATCTTCTTCGCCGTCTTATCTTCTTCTTTGTTTTCTTTTTCTTCTTCTTCTTCCTCTTCTTCTTCTAATACAACTACTACTTCCTCTTCTTCTCTTCTTCTTCTTCTTCTTCTTTTACTACTACTACTTCTTCTTCTTCTTTTTATTCTTCTAATTCTACTTCTTCATCGTATTCTTCTTTTTCTTCTTCTACTACTTCTTCTCTTCTTCTTCTTCTTCTTCTTCTTCTTCTGTTTCCTCTTCTTCTGATTATACTTTTACTTCTACTTCTCCATCTTGTTCTTTTTCTTTACTTCTTTTTCTCTTCTTCTTGTTGTTCTTCTTCTACTACTACTACTACCACTATTACTACAACTACTACTTCTTCATTTTTTCTTCTTATTCTTCATCATCTTCTATGTCTTCTTCTTCTTCTTCTTCTCCATCTTCTTCTTCATCTTCTACTTCTTCATATCCTTCATCATCTCCTTCTTCTTCCACTACTTCTTCTCCTTATTATTTTTGTTCTTCTTCTTATTATTTTTCTTCCTCTTATTTTACTTCTTCTTTTTCTTCTTCTTCTTCTTCTTCTTCTTCTACTACTACTTTTTTTTCTTCTTCTTCTTCTTCAACTTCTTCTTCTTCTTCTTCTTCTTCTTCTTCTTCTTCTTCTTCTTCTTCCTCGTCTTCTACTTCTTCTCCTACTTTCTCTTCCACTTTGTCTACTTGTTCTTCTTCTTCTTCTTTTTCTTCTTCTCTTTCTTCTTCTTCTTTTTCTTCTTCTCTTTCTTCTTCTTCTAATTGTTCTTCGTCTTCTTCTTCTTCTTCTTCTTCATCTTCTTCATCTTCTTCTTCTTCTTATTCTTCTTCTTCTTCTACTTCTTCCTCTTCTTTTTCTTTTTCTACTACTTATACTTCTTCTTCTTCTTCTTTTTGTCCTTCTTCTTCTTCAACCACTTCTTCTTCTTCTTCTTCTTCTTCTTCTTTCTCTACTTATTTATTTTCATTTTCTTCTTCTTTTTCTTATTCTTCTTCTTCTCTTCTTCTTCTCCTTCTTTTTGTTCTCCTTCTTCTTCTTCTTTGCCTTCTTCTTCTTCTTCTTCTTCTTCTTCTTCTTCCCCTTATACTTCTTCTCCTTCTTTCTCTTCCTCTTTGTCTACTTATTCTTCTTCTTCTTCTTTTTCTTCTCCTTCTACTTCTTCTTCTTCTTCTTCTTCTACATCTTCTTCTTTTAATTCTTCTTCTTCTTCTTGTTCTTCTTCTACTTCTTCTTCTTCTTCTTCTTCATCATCTTCTTCTTCTTCTTCTTCAACTTCTTCTTCTTCTTCCTCTTCTTCTTCTACTTCTTCGTCTTCCTTTTCTTTTTCTACAACTTCTACTTCTTCTTCTTTTTGTCCTTCTTCCTCTTCTTCAACCACTTCTTCTTCTTCTTCTTCTTCTTCTTCTTCTTTCTCTACTTCTTTATTTTCGTTTTCTTCTTCTTTTTCTTATTCTTCTTTTCTTCTTTTTCTCCGTCTTCTTCTTCTCCTTCTTCTTCTTCTTTTTCTTTTTCTTCTTCTTTTTCTCCGTCTTCTTCTTCTCCTTCTTCTTCTTCTTTTTCTTCTTCTTCTTCTTCTTCTTCCTCTTCTTCTTCTTCTTCTCCTTCTTCTTCTTTTCCATCTCCTTCTTCTTCTACTACTTCTACTTCATCATCATCATCTACTTCTTCTTCTTCTTCTTCTTCATCTTCTTCTTCTTCTTTTTCTTCTTCTTCTTCTTCTTCTTCTTCCTCTACATCTACATTCTTTTCATCATCTTCTTCTTCTACTACTTCTCTACTTTCTTCATCTTCTCCTTCTTCATCTTCTTCTTCTTCATCTTCTTCTTCTTCTTCTTCTCTTCTTCTTTTTCTCCTTCTTCTTCTACATCTCCTCTTCTTCATCTTCATCTTTGACTTCATCTTCTTCTTCGTCTTCTTCTTCTTCTTCTTCTTCTTCTTCTTCTTCTTTTTCTTCTTCTACTACTACAACTACTATTTCTTCTTCTTGTTCTTCTTTTTCTTATTCTTCTTCTTCTTCTTCTTCTTCTTTTTCTTCTTCTTCTTTTTTCTTCTTCTTCTACACTTTCTTATTGTTCTCCTTCTCCTTCTTCTTCTTCTTCTTCTTTATCTTCTTTTTCTTGTTCTTCTTCTTCTTCTACTTCTTCTTCTTCTTCTTCTTCTACTAATACTACTACTATCACATCTTCTTCTTCTTCCTCTTCTTCTTCTTCTTCTACTTCTTATTCTTGTTCCTCTTCTTCTTCTTCTTCTACTTCTTCTTTTTCTTCTTGTTCTTCTTCGTTGTCTTCTTCTTCTCCTTTTTCTTCTTCTACTTCTTCTTCTTCTTCTTCTATTACTTCTACTACTACTAGTACTACTACTGCTTCATCTTCTTCTTTTTCTCCTTCATTTTCTTCTTCTTCTACTCCTTCTTTCTCTTCTAGTACTTCTTCTCCTTCTTCTTCTTCTTCTATGCTTCTACTTCTTCTTCTTCTTCTCCTACTTCTTCACTTTTTCTTCTTCTTGTTCTTCTTCCAATACTTCTTATTCTCCTTCTTCTTCATTTTCTTTGTTTACATCTTCGACTTCTTTTTCTTCTTCTTCTTCTTATTCTTATTCTTCTTCTTCCTCTCCTCCTCCTTTTCTTCTTCTTCTACTACTACTGCTTCTTCTTCTTCGTCTTCTTCATCTTCTTCTTCTCCTCGTCCTTCTTTTCCTCTTCCGTGTCTTCCTCTTCTTCTTCTAATTCTTCTTCTTCTTCTTCTTCTTCTTCTTCTTCTTCTTCCTCTACTTCCTATTCTTCTTCTACTTCTTCTTCTTCTTCTTCTTCAACATCTTCTTCTTCTTCTTCTTCTTCTTCTTCTACTTCTTCTACTTCATTTTCTTTTCTTCTTGTTGTTCTTCTTCATCTTCTTCTTCTTCTTCCTCTTCTTCCACTTCTTCTCTTTCTACTTCTTCTTCTTCTTCTTCTTCTTCTTCTTCTTCCGCTTCTTCTTCATCGTCGTCATCATCATCATCTTCTTCTTCTCCTTCTTGTTCGTCTTCATCTACTTCTTCTACTTCTTCTTCTTCTTCTTCATCATCATGATCTTCTTCTTCTTCTTTTTCTTCTTCTCATTCTTCTTCTTCTTCTTCTTCTTCCTCTTCCTCTTCTTTGTCTTGTTCTTCTTTTTCTTTTTCATCTTCTTCTTCTACTACTACTTCTCTTCCTTTTCTTCATCTTCTACTACGATTACGACTATTATTACTACTCCTTTTCTTCTTCTTCTTCTTCTTCTTCTTTTTCATCATCATCTTCTTCTTCTTCTTCTTGATTTTCTTCTCCTTCTTCTTCATCTTCTACTTCTTCTGCATCGTCTTCTCCATCTTCTTTTTCTTCATTTTTTTCTTCTTCTTCGTCTTATTCTTCTTCTTTTTCTTCAACTTGTCCTTCTCCTTCTTCTTCTTCTTCTTCTTCTTCTACTTCTACTTCGTATTCTTGTTATACCAATATTACAACAAATACTACAACAACTACCACTTCTTCTTCTTCTTCTTCTTCTTCTTCTATTTCCATTAGTACTTCTTGTTTTTATTATTCTTCTTCTTCATTTTCTTTTTCTACTACTACTACTACTACTACTCTTACTCCACTACTTCTTCTTATTCTTCTTTTCTTCTTCTTCATCTTATCATTCTCGTTCTTCTTCTACTTCTTTTTCATCTCATTCTTCTTCTTCATCTTCTTCTTCTTGTTCTTGTCCTACTACAACTACGACTACTACTACTTCTTTTTCTTTTTCATCTTCTTCGCCTTCTTCTTCTTCTTCTTCCTCCTTTTCTTCTACTACAACTACTACTTCCTCTTCTTCTTCTTCTTCTCTTCTTCTTCTTCTTGTTCTTCTTCATCTAGCACTACTACTATTACTTCTTCCTCTTTTTTCTTCTTCTTCTACTTCTTCTGCTTTTACTTCTACTACTACTTCTCTTCTTCTTCTTCTTCTTCTTCTCTACCTCTTCTTCTTATACCTCTACTTTTGCTTCTCCATCTTCTTCTTTTTCTTTTACTTCTTTTTCTCTTCTTGTCCTTCTTCTTTTACTGCTACTACTACTATTACTATTACTACTACTACTACTTTTTTTCTTCTTCTTCTTCATCATCATCGACTTTTTCTTCTTATTCTTCTTCTTCTACTCCTATTTTTTGTCTTCTACTTCATTTCTTCTTCTTCTTCTTCTTCTTCTTCTTCTTCTTCTGCTTCTACTTCTACTTTTTCTTCTTCTTCGTCTTCTTCTTCTTCTTCTACTTCTTCTTTTTCTTTTTCTTCTTCTTTTTCATGTACTTCTTCACCTTCTTGTTTTTAGTCTTCTTCATCTTCTTCTACTTACTTCTTCTTCCTCTCCTTCAACTTCTTCTTCCTCTTCTTCTTCTTCTTCTTCTTATACTTCTTCTCCTTCTTCTTCTTCAACTTATTCCTCATCTTCTTTTAATTCTTCATTTTCTTATTCTTGTTCTTCTCTTATCCTTCTTCTTCTTCCTCTTCTTCTTCTTCTACTTCTTCTACTTCTTCCTTTTCTTCATCCTTTTCTTCGTCTTCTTCTTCTTCTTCTTGGTCTCCTTCTCCTTCTCCTTCTTTTTCTTCTTCTACTTCTTCTTCTTCCTCTTCTTCTTCTTCTTCTACTACTACTACTACTACTACGACACTTCTTCTACCTCTTCTTCTTCATCTTCTTCTTCTTCTTTTTCTTCTTCTTCTTCTACTACTACTAGTGCTACAACTTCTTCTTCTTCTTCTTCTTATTGTACTTCTCCTTCTTCTTCTTCTACTTCTTTTCTTCTTGTTCTAGTCATTCATCATCTTCTTCTTCCTCTTCTTGATCTTCTTCTTCTTCTTCTTCTTCTTCCTCTTCTTCGACTTATTTGACTTTTTCTTTTTAATCTTCTGCTTCTTCTTCTACTTCTTCTCCTCTTCTTCCTCTACTTATTCTTATTCTTCTTCTTCTACTTTAATACTACTACTACTACATCTTTTTGTTCTTCTTCATCGTCATCATCATCATCATCTTCTTCTTCTTCGAATTCTTCTTTTTCTTCTTATACTACTACTATTACTACTTCTTCTTCTTCTCCTCCTATTATAACTACTTCATCTAATTCTTCTTCTTCTTCTTCTTCTTCTACTTCTTTTTCATAATCTTTTCATCTTCTTTTTCTTCTTCTTCTTCTTCTCCTTTTTCTTCCTCGACATCTTCTTCTTTTTTTACTTCATCTTCTTTTTCTTCTTCTTCCTCTACTATTATTATTACAACTACTTGTTCTTCTTCTACTTCTTCTTCTTGTACTACTTCATCATCTTCTTCCTCTTTTCCTTATTCTTCTTGTTTTTCTACTGCAAAAACTACTATCTCTTCTTCTTGTTCTTTTTCTTTCACTTCTCCTTTTTTTTCTTCTTTTTCTTCTTCAACTTCTTCTTCTTCTACTACAATTTCTGCTTCTTCTTCTTCTTCTTCTTCTTCATCTTTCTCGTCTTCCTCTTTAACTTCTTCATCTTCTTCTTCTACTTCATCTTCTTCTACTTCTTCTTCTACTACTTCTTCTTCATCTTCTTCTTCTTCTTCTACTTCTACTACTACTACTACTACTACCTTTTCCTCTTCTACCACAACTTCTTCTTTTTCTCCTTCTCCTTCTTCTACGTCTTCCTCTTCTTCTTCTTCTTCTACTTCTTCTTCTTCTCCTTCTTCTACTTCTTCTTCTTTTTGTTGTTGTTCTTCTTCTTCTTCTTCTTATTCTTCCTCTTCTTCTTCATCATCATCATCATCTTCTTCTTCATCATCATCATCATCTTCTTCTTTTATTTCATCTTCTTGTTCTTCATCATCTTCTTCTACTTCTTTTACTACAACTACTAGTACTACTACTACTTCTTCTTCTTCTACTTCTTTTTCTTCTTCTTGTTCAACTAGTACTACTTCTTCTTTTTCTTCTTCTTCTACTACTGCTACTACTTCTTCTTCTTCTACTTCTTCTTTTTCATCTTCTTTTTCTTCTACATCTTTTTCTTATTGTTCTTCTTCTTTTTCTTCTTAATCTTCTACTTCTTCTACCTTTTCTTCTTCTTCTTCTTCTTTTTCTTCTTCTTCTTCTTCTTCTTTT
>JAIUJO010000129.1:879883-887383 GCA_023846275.1 Vanilla planifolia | reverse complement strand
ATTACAAATTACTAATTTAAATAATAATTAATAATAAAAAATTATTACAATATTATTGAGCAAATATATTTTAAAATTGAAATGCTATAAATTAAGGAAATTTAATTTATAGAATAAAAATATTTAAAAGTTACTTAACAAAAATATAGAGTTATACAGTAATATAAAAATAATAGAGGAAAAGTTTTGAAAAATTGATATAAATCGTTCTAGAAAAAACATTCAAATATATTATGTTGTGGCGTAAAACCCTTGATCATGAAACCCAAAATGAATTAGAATATCTTATAAAGTTTGCCAAAAGATTACAAATATTTTTTTAATAAAATTTAGATTAAATATTTAGTTGATGGTTCTTATTGAGATGACAATGAATGATGTTCTATCTCCTTTAGATAACATTTGGAATCACTATTAATTACAAAATTAAATAGGAAATAAAATAATAATAAATTGTCATCTTTAAAATTAGTTAAATTTATAATGAAGTATTATTGAAACAAATTAAGAATTGAAAGTTGACAAAAACAAAGTGTTGAAAAAAGGCACAAAAGAGAAGAATTAGATTTCTGAATAAAAATATTAAAATCAAAGCAAGACTTTTAATTAATGATATAAAGTGTACGAAAAAGGTTAGTTCAAATGTATTAGAAGGTTCATTCCAATTAACCATGATCATCAAATCATGCCTGAATAGAAATAATTCATAATGTAAGTAAATCCATAGAGAATAAATTACTTACTAAAATAAAACTAAATATTTAATTATATAAAGTTCTTTGAGATGTTTTATCAATGTTTGTTTCATTTCCATTGGACATTGTTTGGAAGTTATATGAATTATGAAATAAATAACCATAAATATTTAAATATTAATATTCTAATATTACGTAAGTAAATATTAACGAAGATATTTGATAAAATGATGCAATATAATCTAGCCAAATCGAAGCAATACAAGGTCACAATAAAGCGGATTTCGATTTGTATTATAATATGAAAAAATAATACTAAAAAATATTAACTAGTAATATAGATTATGCAAAATATTTTTGTTCTATGATAATAAAGAGAATTAGAATAACTTCCTTAATCATTAAATTAGGTGTGAAACAAAACATCTCATATATTTTTCAAAAACTCTATTAAACAAAATATTTAATAATATAAAGCTAAATACCTTATTTGATAGAGCTCACTGTGGTATGTCCAATGTTGTTGGATTTGCATTACTACCTTATTCAAAATTTCTATGAATTAGCATGTTAAATTATATTAAAAAAATGAAATTATTTTTTTGACTTTCAGAACATATTTATTAAATCTAAAATGAGATAATTTCAGGCATTGTAAAACACAAAGGTCACACTAGGGGATAGAGTTCAATTATAACAATAACAAATCAAAGCGAAACATTTTTGAAAATGAGATGAGTTGCATGGGAAAGTTTCATCCTGAGATAATAAGTAGATCAACTGCTAAATTCTTGATCATCATTTATGGAATGAATCAAAATGCCTAAAAAAGAATGACAAAACCTAAGAAACTTATATATTAATATATATATATATATATATATATATATATATATATATATATATATATATATATATAAAATAAAAAATCAGGATCTTGTTTGATAGAGCTCACCATTTCAAATCAATTGACGATTGCATTATCTCAATCAAACCTCATTTGAAATTAGTATAATATATTAAAGTAAACAAGAATAATTAATAGTGAATTAATATTCTAATATTAAATAACTATATATTAGTGTTGAAATAAAATAAATTTAAAAAATCTATTGTAAGCTAATGAAAGATATAGAATGTCACAAAAATAGAGAATTACATTTTCAATTTAATATAACAAAAAAAAGCAAAAGTTTCCAAAAGATACCATAAATTATGTATTAAAGTTGCATTCCAAGAAATAAAGAAAATATGATATAATATTTTATATTTTTAAATTAGGAACATAAAGAAATGTTTTGTAAAGAGTGCCAAAACATAAGAAAGTAAAATATTTTAAAAAATAAATTAAAGTATCTAGTTGATAAAAGCTCACCCAAATGTTTCAATTGATGTTAGTTGTATGTCAATTGGAGCTCACTTAGAATTACAATGAATTACAAAAAACTATGAATAAATATTTTTTTTAACATTTAGTATGTATATTTTAAAGCTAAAATAAGTTAATTTAAAACAATGTAATATTATTAACTAAAGGGAATGCAACAGTAAGTTTAAATAAGATTTTGAGTTTCTTAGTAATATGACAATTTCAAAGAAAAATAATAGAAGAAATAAGACAAATTTTATAGGAAAGTTGTATTCCAAGATTTAAGGAGGATAAACCATGCCACCCTTGATGATGAAATTAGGAACGAGCCAAAACATCTTGTAAAAAGTTCATAATTCCTAAAACATGTTTTTTAAAATATAACCAAGTAAAAGTAATGAAAAGGTCTCAGGAGAAGGGAATTTGAGTTTCATTGTCATAATACAAATTAATTGAAAAACTTTGAAGAAATGAAATAAGTTTTGTGGGAAGGTTTTATTCTAAGGTATGAAGGACATTATGCGTAACATTCTCTATCATCAAATTGGGTACAAATAAAAATATCTCAAAAATCACAACAAAGCAATAGTAATATAAGCATATAATATTACAAAATGATTACCTAGTTCGAGAAAGCTTGCTAAGACAAGTGTGACGACATTTGCTCCTTCCTAAATGAACATTATCTTGTTGTACTAAAAATAAAAAAGTAAATAAAAATAAATAATAGTAAAATATTTGATTAATATTAAGCAAAGATATATTAAAGATTAAATTAGTTAAATTTAATTAATTTAATATAAGCAAATCTAAGAAATCTAAATGTTATAAGAATAGAGAATTACCCTTTTATATTAACATTACAAAATGAAAGAAAAAAATTTCAAACATGAAATAGATTGAATGAAAAAGCTTCATTCCAAGATAATGAGTTTGAGTGTAATATTCTCAATTGTAAAATTAGGTATTAATTAAAATGCCTTGTGAGCAGTACAACAACCCTTCAAAGTAAGATATTTTAAAATAATAAAATGAATAAATAGTAGGATAGAGCTCACCAAGTTGACTTCGATGAAATTTTTACCACCACAATTATAACTAATTAAGAATAACTAAGAACTAGTAATGTAAACATAATAAGAAATAACTTATTATTTTAATAAGAAGTAAATATACATTAAAGTTGGAAGAAAAAATCGATTAAATCTTATATAACCAAATCGAGGTTCACACAAGAGAAGATTTAAAGTTACATTGTAATATGATAAAACCTAAGCGAAACACTAAATAATGAGAATAATTACATGAAAAAGTTGCATTACAAAATAGTAAGGTGATTGGGTGTAAAATTATCATTCATCAAATTAGGTATGAATCAATTTTTTTTGAAAAGAATGTAATAATGCTAAAAGTTCAAAAAATATAAAATAAATATATAATTTTTTATGGCTTATCAAGACTTGTCCACCAACATCTATTTTGACTTCATTAGACTGATTTAAGATTTATTATGAATTGTCTATGTAAACAAGCCAAAGTAATAATAAATTTTTATTTTATCACTAAGTATATAGATTGTAAAACTTCAATGAGATAACTTGAAGTAATGTAATGTAATCAAATAAATAGTAATATAAAAGTTACACAAGTGGAGTTTTAGACCTTCAAAACAATATATTCAAATTAAATTTGAAATATAAAAATGAATACTTAATTTGATACACATCATCCAAGGATGTCGAACAATCTTTGCTTCATCTTGATTGCACCACTAGAAAAATTTCTACAAATTACCAGCAAAACTAAGCATAAATAATAAGAAACTATTTTTAATATTAAATAAATATATATTAAAGCTGATATGAGATATAGTTAAGTATTATAATATAATGAAATCAAATAAAAGTATAGTTCACATGAGAGAAGATGTAGAATTACATGGCAATTTCACCATATCAATGAAAAAGATTTAAAATGAGATAAATTATTTAAGAAAGTTGCATTCCAATAAACTAAGGAACTTAAATAGAATAACCTTTATAGTCAAATAAGGTATAGATTAAATTTCTTTAAAAGTTTTTCTAAATAATTAAATTAAATTGTCTAAAACATAAAATTATTGCTAAATTTGATAGAGTTTATTCAAATGGGTCCAATGATATTTGTTTCATCCTAATTAGACCTTGTTCAAAACTAATACAAATTATAAGAAAAAAAATGCATAAATAATTTTTTTTAATATTTATGAAATAAATATTGATGCTAATATTAGATAAATTTAAGTAATATAACATAAAGAATTATTGAAATATAATGGTTGCTTTACACAATATTTAGAGTTACTAAATAAAACAACCTTTTTAATGAAAATCATTTGATGAAATGGGATAATTTTATGGGGTAGTCTAATTATATTATACTAAGGTGATCATGCATACCTTTGTTGATCATGAAAATTAGAAGAGTCAAAATATCTCATAAAATATTCCCATTCTTTAGAATGAAGTTTTTACAAAAATAAAAATGAACATATAATTTGATAGTACACATTTAGATGAGTCCATCGACATTTGTTTCATCTCCAAAAGACAACATTTTAAGTTACTACTAATTAAAAAAGTAGTTTTAAATAAAAGCTAATAAATTACTATTTTAAATGTAAGTAATTATATATTATAGATCTAATTAGATACTTTGGGGAATCATAACACAGTTAATGCAAAACAGTTAAGAAATGTTATAAGTTTTGTGGGAAAGTTTTATTCCAATGCAGTCGGAGATCACATGTAGCATTCTCGACCACACTTTTTCTTGGAAAGTTTCCAATACCAAAATTGAGATTTTCATGTTTGAATTAAAATATATCATAAAACGTTCAAAAAATCCTATAGAATAAAATATTACTTTGGATGATTATACTAGAAATTTTGTATATGAAAACTGAATTCCTAGATAATAAGGAGATTGAGTGTAACATCCTCAATCATCAAATCTCGTTTGAAACAAAATATATCGTACATGTAAAAAAAAAAATATTTAAAAACACAATAAATTAAAACTTAATTAAATAAAGCTCATCAATTTAAGTCCATTAACAATTTTTTTGTTGATCGATTCTTGTTTGGAATTATTAAAACTTATTTATATAAATCAGCATAAAAAATAAATAAATTATTAAAATAGTTTTAAGTAAATATTTGTAAAATAGGGTAAATTGAAGTAATGCAATATATCCAATTTTAAAAAATTTAAAAGTTACACATTAGAAAATTTAGTTTTACATATTAATAAAATAAAAATAAAGAAAAATATTAGAAAAAATGTTATAAATTATGCCAAAATGATGCAATCAAATATACTAAAATATCGGTGTGCAACACCCTTGATAACCAAATTTGGAATGAATCAATATGTGTCATAAAGTCTTTCGAAATGTTTGATTTTTTTTTAAAAAAATGAATATTTAATTTATAGGGCTTAACAAGATGACTATAATGAAACATATTTTATCACTTTTCAATCAAATTTAGAATCATTATTAATTACAAAATTAATTAAGAAAAAATACAAATAAGATACTAATTTAATATTAAGAAATTTTATAGTAAAGTTGAAATGGGATAAATTGAGCAATCAAATACAAAAAATCAAAGTTATGGTCACAAAAGTGGAGATTTTTATTTCTATAGTAAAATAATCAAACTGAAGCAAAAAATTCCAGTTAATATATAACGTGTGCAAAAAAAGGTTCATTCTATGATGCTAAAAGGATTGATGGTAACAACCATGAACATCAAATAAGGTGTGAATTGAAATAGTTCATAAAGTAAGTCAAATGATAGAAAACAAACTAAATAAAAAAATAAAACTAAATATTTAATTATATAGAGTTCAATGTGATGATTTATAAACATTTATTTCATCATCATCAAGTTTTTCTTGGAAGTATTCTGAATAATAAAATAAATAAGCATAAATATTAAAAAAATTGTTGTTCTAGTATTACTTAAATATATATTAAACAAAAAATTAGATAAATTGAAGCCATAATTATCCAAATCAAAGCAATACAAACACAAAGGTCATAATAAAGTGGATTTTGATTTATAATTTGATATGTCAAAATAATAATAATAAATATTAATTAATGAGATAAATTGTATAAAATATGTTTCATTCTCGAAAAATAAAGAGAATAATTATACATCCTTGATTTGGGAATATAAATATATAATTGGGTTATAAACTATCCAGACAAGTGATACGAATATGTTTTGTATTAAGCTAACATACTTTAGATTTATTATAAATCTAGTTAAAAAAGTTCAAATAATAATAAATTACTTTTTAATATTAAATAAATAAGCATGAAATTTGACAACTAAAAATTTCATCAACATAATATAAGAAAATAAAAATGATATAAAAGTCAGACAAGTAGTTATTTAGATTTTGAATGTAATATATCCAAATTAAAGTGAAAGTTTTGACGAAAAACTATATTTCACAGTAGAAATCTATGGTACCAATGAAAATGAGCATAATATCTTTGACCATCAAAATAATTATGAATCAAAATGACTCCTATATGTTTCCAAATATGAAAAATGAAGTTTTCAAAAATAAAATAAATAAATTTTTTATTAGATAAAACTCATTAAGATGAATGCAACCATATTTATTTCATGTGGATCTATCCTTAATTGGAATTACAATGAATGAATAAATTAAATAGGCATAAATAATAACAAATTATTATTTTATTATGAAGTAAATATATGTCAAAGATGAAATGGGATAAGTTGTAACAATATATTATAACCAAATTAAAGACATTGGAATGATACATGATAGAAGATTTAGAGTTACATAGTAATATAATAAAAGCAAAGTAAAAATTTCAATAAAATTAGATAAATTACAATAGATAAATTTATTAAAATTTATCAAGAGGTTGAACCATAACAACCATAATTTTCAAGTCTTGTATGAAATAAAAGGTCCTGTAAAGTGTTCTAAATGCTTAAAAAATAATTTTTAAAAAATAAAAAATTAATGTTTAATTGTAATACTCAATGTGATGTGTCTAACAAAATATGTTTCATCTCCCTTTAAAACTTCTTTGGAAATATTTCATATTATTAAAATACAAATGTATAAATAAAAAAAATTATTTCAATATAAAGTAAATTTAAAATAACATTCAAATGAGAAAAATTGTTGCAATGTAATGTAATAAAATAAGAGTAAATGAAGATTCTAGCATATGGAGAATTAGATTTTGGTAGTATTATAATCATATTTGAGAAAAATTTTAAATTAATTATACAAATTGTATGGAAAATGCTTGTATGAAGATATTATGCACACTGAACATTGCAACCTCTATCATCAAATTCGATATGAATTGAAATAATTTAAAAAGCAATATTTTAA
>JAIUJO010000129.1:701174-879860 GCA_023846275.1 Vanilla planifolia | reverse complement strand
TGGCTCTAGTAGAGACTATGACAACGCATAGTTAGCTATACATATAAGATTTATATACACTATGAAATAATATGAAGCATAAGAGAGAATCTAGTTTTCTATACATATAAATGACTATTGGTCACTTTTATTATTGAGAAATAGACGAAGCGATATACGGTATACGGTTTTTACCCGACCTACTTATAAGCTATTTACCTTAAAAAAAAACTACAAAGAATTTATTAAATTAATTTTTATTCATGATGCCCAGTCATGTTGGAATTTGTGTTTCTATTTATGTATTGTGGGAACAAAAGTTAACAGATTTTTGAATCACTATCCTAATCTCATTGTTGACTTAGTGTAATAGCGAGGTTATTATGGCAGAATGGGTAGATTTGGACTTTCAAAATAATATCATAGATTGAACTGCTATGAAAACCCTTATTAAAAGATTAATAGATCATTTTAAAATGGAATATACATCACTTATGCTAGTTCAATTGAGAACTTTAGGTTTCTAATAAGCTACTGCTACACCAATTCCTGAGGTATTGATGATCATTTGACCATCTCCACAAAGACTTGGTTAGTTCAAAATATTGAACAAAAATGTTTTATTTTAGAGAAGTATCATTACAAGATTTTACACTGTGGTTAAAAAGTTACGGCAAATATTTTAAGAAGTTTTATGTTCGAAGTGTATATTAGAGACAAAAAATGAATCTTTATTTTTGGATGATTGATCATTATAAGCTAGTCAACTTAATATCCTTTTCAATGACTGCAGCAAATGGTTCTTAAGTACAAAAATTGGTAGATATATAAGGACTAATGTTAGATCCTCAACTACAAATGATTGGTTTTTCCCATTAAAAAAAATTTACAATAAGAGCTTTCTTTCATAGAATATACAATTTCTTCTTGTACGGCTTACAAAGGAATTGTATAAACCATTATATGAACTTAAGATGCTCAATATCTTAGCGATAGACTTGTGCAAGTACTTCAATATGTTCTTTACATAAAATGAATTATATTATTCACAATATATCCATGAGTCCTTAAAATGGGATAAAAGAGCAAAATTTTTACCAACATTAATGGGCTATGTATTAGGAGATAATACATATATCAATCCTTGATGAATTGTTGCTTAAAATCAAGATATTGGAATTGAGCATGTCAATTAATCAATAACTTCTTCAATACACCCAATACATTTTATGAACCCCTTTACTTGTAAAAGATGTGCGTTAGATCAGTCAATTATGTTCTGATGGGAGTCTCACGCATGGGGGACCTTGTTGAGTTGGGAGAAGATGTAAGCATTGTTGTGGCTCATTGAATAGGGGAACCATGTACTCAAATAACATTAAGAACTTTCATACTAATAGAATTTTCACAAGTGGTACTATAAAAAATGTACAAGCTCTCTCTAATGGAGAAGTCGAATTTGATGAGTATTTTGTTCATCCCATGCATATATGTCAAGGACACCAAACTTTATATATTTTGTAGACTTGTATTAGCTAGAGAGCTAAAATACTCTACATAATGTGATTATTCTAACTAAAAGTTAGATTTTAGTTCAAAGTGACCAATAAGTAGAATCCAAAACAAGTCCTTATGCATAGGCTTACTAATGTATAACATGTGCTAGTATAATCCATAGAGTAATATTTATTTATTATCAAACAAGACATTTATGGACATTAAGAAAAGGTATATACAAATAAACCATAGTGTCATTTTACTTTCATAATGAACAAGATCAAAAGAATACTTATTATCTTTTAGAATAATGATAGATCTTTGCTTCCACACTTAATAATATTCAAGCAAGACATAAGTTTTTGGGTGCTTTGAAAAAAAGAGATAATGAAACTCTTCACTATTCAAAAATTGATCAAATCCTTTCCAATATACACAAGAATCTCATAAACTCATGTATTTGTCAAAATAGTTTCAATAATTCCTTAGGGAGAAAAAGAAGAATAGAGAGACAATCTCATTATCAAATGATAGTCGACAGTTTAATGATCATTTCATGGAGTATTGGATACTTTGTTATATTATTGGCTTATAATCATGGTGCTTTGATTGATGATAACAAACTCTAAGAATTATTAGCAAAATTGTTTGAGTGAATTTTTAGATCATAAATAACTGATGCTTATGTCTTAGAGGGAATTCAAAAAGGAAAAAAAGGTAAAATCTCACGAAAATCATTTCATTTAGAGTTATAAGTAGCAAAAGAATATATTTTAAATTCAATTTTACAAATTTCAATTTTATTTTAATTAGAATGTTAAACATGATTAGAATCATTGTTACTAGGCACAAAAATTAAATTTTATTTAAATCAATTATTTTTTAAAATTATTAGGATTCTAAAAGTCTAGATGTTATCTTGATTGTTCAAATAATTATTTTATTCTTGATCATATATTTGGAAATCCTTTTTAAATAACTTATGGCAAAAAGTAAGTTTTAATTATATTAATTAATTAGTAAAAATAATAATTTTATTAAAATAATAAATAATAAAAAGCTATTTTTTATAAGTACAAAACTTCACAGGTTAATGCACAATGCCAAAATTTGTTTAACTGCACTTATCTTGCTAAGAAAATAACTCCCAAAATCATTGAACAATTTTTGGTTGATTCATAACAAAAGAATCTAACCATAACTTATTTTTGGAGCAATGTAGGGGGTAGGCATCCCCAAAAGACACAAAATTCATAATATTGGATAACTCACATAAAGGCATAATAATCCATCATTCATTTAATGTGGCTCTAAAATTTAGACCAATTTCACATGAATGTAATCAAAATCAACAAATTTGTTTCTACAATTCAATTAAGCAATTCCATGGTCAAATAATAAGATTGTCTTATACAATTTTAAAACAATTATTTTAATCCACCATCCAATCATGCGATTTTGTGATCTCCAAGTCGATGTTTTAGTTGCACGTATGAACTAAATCTGGATGTCAAATATCAATTCAAATGAAATGGTCCAAATCAAATACTAATTTCCAAATAGTATTTATCTAATGATATTCATCTAATCAAAAAGTTTTCAAGATCCAATGTTCTAAGAGCCTTTCAATCCACTAGCTCCCATGCAACTACTCTTCTAGCAATTGCTTCAAGCCATTGGGAATTTTATAATTTATTAGTAAGTATTGTATGATGGAATTTTTACTTAAATTAGTAATGAAAAAATATTTACTTTAGCAACTATTTTTAGTCATTAATAAATGCCTATAAATATGTGAATTATTGAACACAATTGACTGATAAAAGTTTTACAAAATCTAAAAGTTTTTCATTGTTGCTTTCTTATGCCGCATTATTTACACATTAAACTAATAATCTCTACTTTCTTCTCAAATAAACTAAGTTGTAAATTTGTCTTTATTTTTAATTGTTTTAAATAAAATACTTATCCCTCTTTAGGACTTCATCAATCATAAGATTTTTTTTATATTAACTTTAATTTTTCTTTATCAAAAAAATTTATTATAATGCTAATTGTTTTTTTAAATGTCATCCAATTATTTAATTATGAAGATTTAGTCTACTCGTCTTTTGGCATCATGGCTTATATTAGTTGTGGTTTTGCTTAGTTTTATCTAGGAAAGATATAGAACTTGTTTTAGGTCAAGCTAAGCAAAAAAGTGTTTGTGTACACTTTATATTTTTCTTAATTTTTCATTTTTGAGAGTTTCATAAACCTTAATTATTAAAAGACATTCAGTGGGTTCCAAAAAAAAATTAAAATTTTCTCAAAATCACTTTTAAATATGTGGTTAAGTTTATTAAAAAAAATATTTCAAAGAATTTTGTTAAAATGTTCTTTAAGGATCCAAAATTTTTATTCTTAATAATTTGCATACTTCTTGTGAACTCTTGTGAACCACACTTAAACTGGTGCAAGAAAAAATTTATTTTTGGCAAGAAAAAATTATCTAGTTGTCATAACTTAAATTAACATTTTAATATGTTTGGGCGAAGGTGCATCTTCCAATAGACCACCACACTTTTTTAACAGGTCTTATCTTTAGGAAAAGATTAGGATGACTACATATTTAAAATTTATTGATAAAAAATATGAGAACTAATAGAAACCACTTTTACTTTTTCTAATAAAAAGATAAATGATATTTTTATACCAGAATTATTTAGATAAATAATTAAAAAAGGAAAATACAAGTTATAATTAAATGATAGAGTTATAAGAATTTTATATTATTGATGTAGTAAAGATTTACACTTCTACTAGGTTCTAAATTGTAGCCTATAATACTGAAGATACTTAATAAATGGTTAGGGAATACGAAAAGAAAGTATGCATTAATTTGAGTTAAGAGGCATGTGTGTTATTTTAGAAGTATTCAAAGATTACATTTCAAAGTTGCGTAGATTATTAAACTGAATAGGTGGCAACATTGTAAGCATTAAGTATTAAATCTTCTAAATTAATGATTGAGATATTTAATTTAATAAACATAAAATAAAAATTTTAATATCTATGTGAATTACTTTAATAAAAAAATAATCCTAACTATAGATTATTGCCTAGAATATAAAAGTTGCTGAAAGGGAACATTTTTTTAGCATGATGCCATTAAATTTTACAGGCATTAGCATTTTGAGTACCGAAGTGATAAAAGGGTGACTTAGTGGTGATTTGAGATAATAAGAAAGCTTGGGTATTAAGGAAAGCAAGAATTTGTTTAGTTATTGTTGCTCATAGTAGATGGATTATTAATTTTGTTCCAATCTCTAACAAGTGATTTGGTTGCCAACTCTCTTGATGGAAAGTCTATCACCTTCGATCATTGTCTCTCACAAGTGAAGTTTCAATCTCTTCAATTAAGTTGGGACCACACAATTTGTTTGTTAAGGAGGAAGAATACAAACAAAATAATTTTATTTCATAATTTTATAACCCGTATAAGAAAACAAACTAAGTCTCCTTGATTAAGGGTTTTCCTAACTTGGGGTGGTATATTCAAGCTTAAATTATTTATTTTTCTTTTTCTTTCATATATGGGCTTAGAAGTATTAATAGATTTGTTGGGCTTAATTGATTAAGGTGTCTCATAAGGTAGAGCATGTTGTAATGTGAGTCTTTTCTTCATAAATAAAGGAATACATATTTTTCTTACCCTTCAGAGTCATGTCCATATAAAAAAGCCTTGGTCTTCTAAAAATTACATTTCCGACATGCATAGGTATGATATCATAAAAACCTTGTCATTGTACGTACCTAATTTTATGATACATAAATTGTTGCATATAGGATAGATAATTTATCTATCAATGACATAGAGTAAGGGTTTGAATGTTTCATTAGAGAAGCTCTTATTTGTTTAATAGTAATAAGTGATATTATATTATTACAACGACCAATACCAATAGTAAACCCAAACAGTTGTTCCTTAATTTCTATGTTAGCATTAAAGATATTGGTGCACCTTTTACTTGTGTTGGAGTTATAGGTTTGTAAGGGTGCATATAATATGAAATTTTTCATGTTTTGTAACTCTTTTTAGGTTTCTCATCAAGTATTACGTTTTCTACTTATTTTAACTCTTCATTTTAATTAAAACCTTCTAGTTCATAGTCATAGATCTCTTTGGATATTTTGTAGTATATGTCCTATTTCATGGTAGATAAAATAGGATATTCCAAATTACGTGGGTTAGGTTAAAGAAGGGTGTAGAAGAGTGGATGGTAATGTAGGTTTTGGATGTTTAGAAACTATAGTAGATGGGGTAGATGATCTGCAAGTGTGAGTGGTTGAGAAATGGGGGTCTGGGCCTTCAAAGAAACTGGCCTATCATATCTCTTTAAATATAAATTATACTTTCTTTGACATTTCTAGCTATGCAATAGGCTTTCTCCAAATAGATATATCATATTAGAAATACCTTTGTTATTTATCTTTCATTTTGGTATTACAGATTATTAGAATAAAGCTATTGCAAAACCTAACCTTAAGATTTCATCTAATTTAGGATACCTCTTCCTCATTGTTTGTATATTCTTATTTATAGTTTCTAAGAAAATTATGGGTAATACAATGAGTTAGCCTTAATAAATTGATATTTTTTGCTCACCTATTTGATGCTAGTCAAGCGAATCATTCATAATAGTCTATCAGTTAATATAATCCTTAAGATCAAAATCACAATCAAAAGTTAGGGTATATAGTTCCACAATAGGGATATGCTCTAATTTATGTCTCTTTGGTCTTTCCACTTTTATAAATATATCTATATCATCATTTTAATCTAACTCATTAGAAGGGTTAATTTTTCTTATACTATTATGATATCTCTTATGCATATCTTAGTTAAATTTATTAGAAGCATTGTCATGTCGTTTGTAATTCTTATGTCTTCTAGGATTTTTTCTTTTAAATAATTAGTTTATCTCTTCTTCTTCTATTATCCTTTTTTCTTCTAAAATTTTGTTCATATTATTGGTTTTAGAGGATTTGTTTAACCATCTCGATGAGTTTTATTACTGATTGGGATATTACTAGCTTATGATCTTAATTTATATTTTGTCTTCGATTTTAAACTAATTCTTGACTTCGATTTATCATGTGACTAGACCTATTAGATCTTATAGCCATAGATAGATTTGCCATATAAGGAGATATTAAAGAATATAATGTCAGAATCCTTTTTATTAACAAATTTGTAAAAGCAAGGCAACCATAGTTGTAGACCAACAAAACTAAGATAAGGTGTGCCTCTAAGAAGATAGCAAGTGATCAAGGTGTACCTTTTGCAAAGTGTTGGAAAAATGACTCTTTGATTTTCATGTTGAGCCACACTTAAACAAAACTACTAATGCACACTAACCAATCTTCACAAGTAAATTACTCAATGGAAAACTTGATTGTGAATTTTAATTTGTTAATTAATGTTTGATTTTTTGATACACAATTTAAAAATCAATCTAAAAATTATTATCAATGAAAATGTGGTAGTTTTGTTACCATCAAAGAGGAGTTGCACAATCAGGTGTTCAATAATGAGAATTATTTCTATTTTACTATAAAAAAGTTCTTTTGTATCTACAAGAAAAATAATTACTCAAAAATATGTGTCATTAAAGAGTTTAAATATAATTAAAAATATCATAAATGAGTTATTAGAAGTATGAGAAAGTCAATTCTTCAAATAAGTGTATTTTTGTTTTTGCTAATTAACTACAAAAGTATTAGAATGGTGAGTGTAACAAAAAATATGGAAACCTAAAATGAAGACATCATTATTATTGTAAACTACTTAAAATATTTGAAATATTTACAAAGCATGACAAGAAATTCATAATAAGGGAAAAATAATTGCATTAGAAATGAAAAATATTAAAATTTGTATGAATAATAAAAATAAATAAAATATTGGAATGCTTAACATATTAAAAGCTATGTTCAAAGCACATTTATTAAAAATGTTCTGAAGATGTAATGTTCTCAAGTGCATAACGAGTGTGTTGTGTGGGCATGTACTATATGTGTAGAACACTTCTTTTAAAGAATTATAAATGGTAATGGTGGGTGTAAGGATGATTTATGTACTTGTGAGCATATTTGTTTCTTTACTCTTGCTAAATCATAATGATGTTTTCCAATTAGTGTGCCTTGACAACAAGTTTTGTTTTGTAGATTAGACATTGTTTTGTATTATTAGTAATACATTAGATTTGATCCATCACATTTGGTGACTTGGGTAGTGTTACATTTTGTTGTTATATATTTTTATCCTTTGCAATAAAATTATATTACTTTTTTATTTATAAAAAACACATTTGTCTTGTTTTAATTAGAGAGATATTTTCTATTAATATTTTGTTAAGTTGTTTTTCATAATTTTAATTTTACTTAATATTCTATATTTTAAATTTTTTATTTCAAGTTGTTAACATTGTTTAAAAATTATAAGTATTATATAATATTTGTTTTTCATTTTTAACTTTTAAAATTTATATTATTCTTATTTTTATAAAACATTTTTTCTTGTCATTACTTATCAAAGTAATATTTTTAATATTTTTTAATGCTTTAAATGTGTTTGCTTGTTCCAAAGTTTAGAATACGAGAACTTTTTTTATCATGCCATATAAATATTTTATAAAAATTAAATACAAAATATTAAATAATGCAAGTGATTTAAATGATTTTTGCTAATTGTTGAATTTTCTTACAAAATTGTGGTTAATTAAGAAACTTTTTCTGAATGTTAATTTACATTTTTTTGCTTTCTAAAATACTAAATGAAAAGTTAAAAAATTTTATAACAAAAATTTAAAATATTAATATATTAACAAAATATACAGCTACAAGCAAAGCAGGAGAAAGAATAAAAATGATAAAGTTATCAAAAATAAAATGTGATATATTTAGACATATTTGAATAATTAAGTTAAGAGCAATTACATTATGTGCATATAAATTGTTTAAAAGAATAAGAAAAATAATAGCATCAATATAATGAACTTATAAATTACTTTGTATAACAAAATATTTCTAAATAACTTAATTTAGAAAAACTTTACATAATAATGAAAATTAAAAAATTAAAGATTTAAAAATACAAATATCCAATAGCATAAAGGAATACTAAAATTTTTAAAAACGTTTTTCATAATGTATTTACTAAATAATTTTGATAAAAAATCGTACAATTAATTAATATTTTAAAATCAAAACCAAGTAAATAAATTGCATAGGCATGTAAAAAAAATAAATAACACCACTTCATTGTAAATGGCATGTAGAAGGCAATTAGAAGGCATTATTAATTGGCATTTCCTCTTCATTATGATATATGAATTTTGATATTGAGAACATTTTATTTTATGCATTTCAAATGTTAAATATTTTACATTATTGAAAATATAAAATAGATATTTGCTTCCTAATTTTGATTATTTTATTTTAATAATTACTTTTACTTCATCATTATAATATTTTTTTATATTTACTTCGATATGAATTTGGCATTACTCGATTTGTTTATGATAATTTATGTCCATTTCTATATAGTTACAAATTGTTAAATACATTAAATGGTTTTGCTATATTTATGTTTACGATAACTTCCTTTTTTTCGTACAACATTAATGGAATCTTTAAAAAGAATGTCAATAGAAAATTATAAATAATTGCTTAAGAATTAAAATTCTTTTATTATAATAATGAAAATAAAGTTAAAAATATTTTAATTTAAGAAAAACTAAACCATGATGAAACACTAGTAAATAAGTTCAATCGTAGAATATTTATAATATTAAGAATTATTTTTTGACTAATATCTTATTAAAAATTTAAATTATAAAAAAAATATTTATAATACTAGAACAATAAATAACAATATCTATAATTTTTTATTTTTATATAAAATAGTATAATCTTAAATTATATATTTAAAGAATGGAGTAAATCTTTAAAGAAAATAAAAATTTTTTTTTAGAGAAAATCAAAATAGTTATCAGCATAATCAGATATTCAAAATCATGCAAAACTGATGTAAAAAACTCCTTTCTATCCATTATATGTGCAATAAAATTTCTCATACTTTTATTATTATAAAAAGTTTTCTAATATAAATCAAATTAATCTTATTTTCTGAGTTTTTAATATTTACTTTATTGCAAGTTTATTTCTATCTTTGTATACCTTTCATTTTTTAACCCTTGTATGCTAAATTTACCTTAAAATAAATTATGTAGATTCTATTAAGAATTTTTAATATTTTCAAAACAACTTTATAAAAATTTTTATTTATAGTTTTTTAAAGTATATTTGCTTATCATAAAATATATTTGATGTGTTTTAATTTTAAATATTTTATGATAGATTTATTTTTTAGATGATTTTACTTTAGAGGATCAATTTTAATTTTTTTATTGAATTTTTTTTGAAAAAGAATTGTTTTAGTTTTTACTGTGAAATAAATTTAAATTTTTTAAAAAATAATTAGTATAATTATCAAGATATGTCGTTGCTAAATAATAAATAGCACATGAGATCTTCAAAATTTTGAAAGACATAAAAGAAGCGTCTTTTATATAAATATTAAAAATTAATAATAGACTTTTCATAAATAAAAAACATAAATTAAAAAATGTCGTTTTAACCAATAATTGAATTAAAAATGTAAACATGACAAGCAAAATATATTACAACTTAAAACATATCATCAATATAATTAAATCTCGATAAACAAAATAAATAAAAATTATTTACAAAAAATGGCAAATAAAAAAAGATTAATACTTTAAAAATATAATAAATATAACAAAATATTAATAAATTAAATAAATATAAATTATTAACATAATACATAAGTAATAAATCTCTTCTTACTATAAGCTAAAAACATTCACAATGTTAATAAAAGATGTTCGAAATTAAAAACAAATATAAAAGGATGTGTAATATAGTAAATATTGAAAATTCTAAAAGTTATGATTGCATAATTTTTAGTGAAGACAAATAAATATGTAAATTTAATTAAAAATCCAAAATGATAAGAAGAGGTCAGTGAAAAATAAATAGTAAAAATAGATTAGAGATCATCCTCGTATGTGAATTATCTATGTTATATGTGATGGATAGGGGCACAAGTTTATATTAGTATGACACTTTCATTTGATTTTCATTGCATTTTATACTATTTGTGTCTACTCTAAAATTATAATTGGAATCTTAAATAAGATTCTGCAAATATAGTTTAAGATTATAATGGTTTTTTGCTATATCATTTGATCATTAAAAATAAAGTTATTTATCCCACTTTTATTTGAAATATCTTATTAATTATTTATGTTTAGTTATTTATATTTTTATTAATATAGCAAAAATTTACTCATTATATTTTAAATATTAAGAGTTTTTTATAGGTGTAATTTTTTTTTATTATTTCATAGAATTTTACATTTTATGCAATTAAGTTCTTTTTATGATAATTCTCATTTTTTTAATAATTTAAATACTTTGTATTGTTATTGATTTTCTCTTTTTTAATCCTAAAGAAGATTTTACAATATTTGTTAGTACTTTTTGGATATAAAAATGTGCTTTTTTATTTATGAAATGTAAAAGATAATTTTTAAATTTATTAGTTAATTGGAATTACAAATATGTTGTTTTTTTTAAAAGTCTTTATATATACTGTGACATTTCCAATCTTTCGAATGATTTATCAATTTTTTTTAAAACTTTATATGAATAATTTAAACATTTAAAATATTTGATATTAATGAAGTTGAATTTTTATTTATTTATTTTTAAAAATTCTACATATTTGATTATTACATAAAGAATGTACTCTAGATTTTTTAGTAATTAATTTAACAATGCTTAATGTCAAATATTTTATGTTAACACTGTTTTTACTTTCATGTTACTAGTTTTGTAATTATGAAGCTAAAATAATAAAAATTTTAGAAAAATAAAATAAAAAAGTTATATCTTTGGGGCAAGAAATTTTAAATTATTTTAGTTTTAAAAATATTATTCAAAAAAGAAAAAAATAATGGGACAAACTATTTTAAAATTTTGGCATATTATGTAAAAAATTCTTTTTTATATAATACAATGATTCACAATACACTATACTTTAAAATTTTAAGCATATTTTATACCATTAGTGCATATTTTGAAATATAATCATCAAAATACATTTTAGAATTGTGACATCCTATTTTTCATATGTTTTAATCATTAAAAATAAACATATTAATAAAATTTTTATTTGAAATATCATATTTATGATTTTTGCTCTCTATTTATGTTTTTTCTAGTATGATAAAAACTTTTTTTATTATTTTTTAAAAATTAGGACTTACTTTCTATCATAAATCTCTTTATATTCTTCTAATTTTTTCTTTTATACACCTAAGTGCTTCTTATCTAGTACGCTTTCTTTTAAATAGCTTTAATATTTTATTTTCTTAATTGCTTCTTTTTATTCAATCCAAAAAATGTTTTCTGCAGTATTTGCTAGAACATAAAACATGTATAACTCTAACGATTTATCAAAGTAATGTGTTACAATATTTTTAAATGTTTTATGAAATTTATCATTACAATTTTTTTTTATTCTCTTTAAAATTTTTAAAATATATTATCATTTTTTTCAATGTTTCGAATAATATTTCAATTGTTTTTTAATTTTATATTTATAAAATATATTGTTTAATTATTTGTTTCTTAATATTGATTATTGTGAAATATTGTGTAGTGCTTATACTAAAGTTTTTACAAGTACTTTACCTATGTTTAATATTAGAAATGTTATGATAAGAATTTTATTTATTTTTATGTTTAAAAGTTTTTAATTATTGAATAAACTTTTTAAAAAATTTTATTAAAACAACAAAAGATTTGAAAACTATATTTTTTTCAAAGAATTTTCAAATTGTTTTAGTTTAAATAAATTAACCCAATTAAAAAATCATTAATTTAAGGGATTATTTAAAATTTTCAATATTATGTGACACAATGCAAAAGATGGTTATCTTGTTTACATATAAAATTATTAAATATGGAAATGTTGTAGTTATTAGAACTAATAGAAATATCACTATTTTACGTGGTTTGAATTAAGTAAATAGTTCCAAAAAAATGTTTGTGTCATATGTTAGTGACTTCAATTAATGGTATAGAAGACTTTGCCATTTTAGTACCCATATCTTTAGAAAAATGATTAACTATGACTTTGTAAGAGGTTTAACTAAATTGTCTTTTGTAGATGATTATGTATGCACTTTGAACTTTTTGAAATAAATTATTTAGACATATGCACTACATGAGTATAACACAAGAAATATGGATAGTTATATTAGATGACTACTTTATGTATAAATGCATAATTTTCTTACAAAAAAGGAGTAAATATTGTGGAAACTTTCATATCTTGATAAATAAATTGAAAAGGAACCCAATTATAATGTTGTTGCCAATAGAAGTGATAAAAAATGTGAATTTAGAAGTGACAAATTTATTGAATATTTTAACAACAGTAGAATTTCACAAACATTTTCTAACGACTTTGGTAGAGTAGGATCCCTTCTTGAATGAAAGTAAATGAGAATAATTTCATACAATTCTACATAAATATTGCATTAATGTTTTTGACGATTGATCAATCTAAGCATGGTTCTCTAACAATGAATGTAACCTTTTCTAGAACCATTTGCCCTTCCATTTCCTTATCCATGTAAATAAAGGCCAAATGAATAAGGATTCTTTTACGCAACATTGATTGACGTAATCAATGAATTCATTATTACTTCCCACCTAGAATTGGAAGCACTCTTGTATCCATCAAGTGTAGCTATTGTATTGAAGTATTCAATTTTTATACATGGAGCTTTCGTTTCCTATACAATTTGGGTTGCCTTGTACCAAAGTGTTCTTAATTTACCACTTGGGTTTAGAATACACATAGCTATAATAGGCATCATCTTGTTTCCAAGGATTACAAATGAGCAAGTGAACTAACTGCTCGTCCTCATTTAAGGTTTCACAATGGATGCTTTACATTCATAATACTCGAATGTCATTGGATTTATTCCCAAAGTAGCACTCAAATTATAATCTTTTTGATAGATTATGAAATAAGCTATTGTTAGCCATAGGTTTCATGAGAGCAATTAGAATTATTTTTTGTTTTGAGTAGAAGAATTACTACCTTACATAGATAGCTCTTAAATATTGTACCTTTTATATTAAAATTAAGTATGATATTCTATAAAACTCATTTGTTATGAAATTTGGGAAAATTAGGCACTTCTACAAATTATACTCAAAACTAAGTTGCGTCTTTAACCATTTCTAATAGTTCACATTAAGCACCTATTGCAAGCTAGGTTGAAATATTCCTCTTAAGATTACATTAGACTAGAATTTTTACATCATTTGAGCTTGTCATTTCTAAAATCTTTAAAAGATTGTAAGTCATTTTGTTGGTAAGTTTATTGCAAACACTAATAAATCAAAAACTAAACATAGTTGTTTATTTTACTTTTGGGTTTTTCTTAAAAGAAATCTAATTATCAATAATTTTGTTCAAAATTTCATGTTTTTTCATGTTCATTCATTTGCAAACTTGGTTTTTCCTAAGCATGTACCAATTCTACTACCAACTATATCTGCTACGCCATTTGTGACTTTTTTTACTACTTATTTGTTGTAGAACAATTTGGTAGTGCCTCAATATTTTTTTCATACAATATTCCTATCCAAAATGTAACTATCAGAATGCAGTGATGTTTAATTTAGAATGTTGCCTAATTCATAAATAATGGCTTTGTGAGATTATATTCATTCACAGTTGTCTATGCTTATTTTAGCTTGCATATTTGGTGACTTTTTATTTTTTTTACATCGAAGATAGGTGTGACGTTGGCCATCAATGTTGGTTTAATAACTAAGTTATCGTATTGAATTCATTGCCATAATCTATTTGAATTTACAAAATTTTTGTTATCTAGAT
This sequence comes from Vanilla planifolia, assembly GCA_023846275.1. Taxonomy (NCBI): domain Eukaryota; kingdom Viridiplantae; phylum Streptophyta; class Magnoliopsida; order Asparagales; family Orchidaceae; genus Vanilla; species Vanilla planifolia. The sequence goes on along the minus strand of JAIUJO010000129.1, from coordinate 865,336 downwards.
TCAACTATGTAATTCCTTCACTTGATCCACTTCAACACATAGCTTGTTTATTCTTAGTGATCAAAGTAAAATGACAATTAAACACCATAGCACTCAACTACCTTCACTGTAGTATATATGAGAGTGAATTTAATCAAGTTATGAATTGTAAACTACACATGAAGTTTAGAAAATGTTAGAAGTAACTCATGAAGGCACCTTGCAAGTTAATGAAATAAAGATAAATCTTTTTACACATGATTATGAGATCTTTAGAGTGAATTCAAAAGAAACTATAAAGGGGATCCCTATGCCATTTACTAATATTACTAATGGATTAGAAATTCATGAAAAAACACTTTCTAATTTAGATCTTATAAGAAAAGTGGTAAGAATTCCACCCAATGAGTATGATCTTCTTGCCATAGTAATAAAGGCATCCAAAGATATAACAAGCTCACATTAGATTTGTTACTTAGAGAATCAATAACAACAAAGATGAGATGAATAGAAGAGTTGAAAAGAAGACATCCATAACTAAGTAAAGAATGGAGCAATCTATAAGGAACCATTAGCTTTTAAAAAAATGACGATAATATAGATAGGGCATCTATATGTTCTATGGACCTAGAGGGAGATGTAAATTTTTATGTTAAAGGTTTAGATAAATATTTTTTAAAAATGGTTGTAAATAGAAATTTGTAAAAAATAAAAAAAAGAGGAGTTGAAGGCACCAAGATGCTATGTTTGTGGTCAAACCAAAACTATTATATAAGCCTATCCACAAGTCAAACACATCAAAAATATAGAAGGGAAAAAGAAGAGAATGAAAAAAAATGATTTTAATGGTACTTGGAGTTCTTGAGAAGAATTAAACTTCATAACTTCTAGTAATAAGGAGGAAGGATTGATATGATTCATGACAGATGATGATGAATCAAGGACATCAAGTGAAGAATAAAATATTAAGGTAAGCTCTTTGTCTCTTGAAGTTTTTGAAAATAATTACATAAAAGTTAATAGTGCTTTAAATTGTTTATTATCTATAAATCAAAAATCAAAAATGTTTTACAAAGAAAAAGGGATCATTTTGATTATTTATGAAAGAGATTGAAAAACATATGTATGATGAAAATAATTCCATGATCATTGAGAATCCATCTTCGAAAAAACATTGAGTTTAGAAAAAAAATTTATTCTATTAGACATTTAAATTTTTATAATATTTCGCATGATGTTTAATTTTCTAAGTAAAACCTTTACATTAAAGATTTCTTTTAAACAAAAAAATGACTTAACTACTAGTTGACCTTTAGGGATAGTTTATTTATACCTTTACATTAGATTTTTAAACCGGAATTTGGTTTTTACCGCGCGTGAACCGGACCGGAGCGGTTCAGCGAAGGCGGGGGCGGTTCGCCGAGGTGCGTTTGCGCGTGCGTTCGGATAAGCCGCGGATAAGCGGATCGGACGGACGAGATCAGCGGTGGAGATTAACCGGCTGATCGGGTGTTAAGCGGCGTTTTAGAAGGTCAACCGGCGCTTAATGGGTTCTTAACGGGTTATTACCGGTTTAAGCGGGGTATTTAACCCGAACCGTTTCGGCCCTTAGGGTTTCGAACGGCGGCCGGAGACGAGGTGTTCGCGGCGGACGGCGATATTTTCCGGCAGCCTTTCAAGGGGCTTTTTGTACCTGGAGGTTCGCGTGATCGAGGAGAATCGATTGGTACCGGTTTCGTTCGGCGAGGAGCAGCGGTTGGTCGCGTGCGAGCTTCACCGTCGCCACCGTCGCCGGAGAAGAAAGGTAGGAAATTCAGTTTAAATTTCGTTAATTAGCGAATTAAAAATATGGATTACTTTGCAATTAACCACCAGAACATGTGAATTGTGTTTTTTTTTTAAAGTGATTAATGCAAATTATTGATTTTAGCATTTTAGGGTTTTCGGAAAAAAAAAATTATACCCGTCAAATTGGAAATTTTACCGAGCAATTGATGATTCTATTATGGACTTTAATCATTTTAAGATTGTATCAAATGCTGAAAATTGTTTAATTTCATAGATTGTTCGTTTAATTTCATAAATTGTTAAATGAGGATCGGATGAAAACTTCGGCGGGAAATTTGATTGAATCTTAGAAATTAGTGGCATTATTGACAAATTAGGATAGTATGAACATCGGATTTTGCTTCTCCTTGATCTCGGTCGCCGGAAATCGACGGGGAAAACGGAATTTCCCGGAGGAATCGTCGGCTAGGGTTTCGCAGGCGCCGGGCGGAGGAAGGAGATGGATTAGATTAATTTCAGCTTAGTTAATTAAATAATTGTAATTAATTAATAATTAATAATATTTAAATACTAAACGTCGGCTGGAAAATTTGATTTAAAGGTTCGGCCGGTGGGTTCGCGGTTCAGCGCGGGTTTTCCGAACCGGCAGCGAAACCCGGTTCAGCGGAACGCGGGCGCGGACGAACGGCGGAGGAAAAAACTTAATTCGGAAATTAATCCGAATTTTCGGAAAATATGTGGAAAAATTTTTAATCCGAATTTTCGGAAAATATGTGGAAAAATTTTTAATCCGAATTTTCGGAAAATATGTGGAATTTAAATTTTCGGAAATTTATTTCAAATTTTCGGAAAAAAAGATATATGTGGAATTTAAATTTTAAATTCGGAAATTTATTCCGAATTTCGGAAAATGGATAAAGGGCAGAAATTGAAGTTGAAATTTAAAATTTCCTGAAACGGGAAAAAGGTGATTTAGGGAAATCACATAGACAAGTTGAAAGTTACTGTTGGAAATTATCCATAAATTCAGTACAGCTGGATCGGTTGGAAGGAAGTGTGACACTTGGGTAAGTGTTACCAGAATAGTCAGAATTTCGATACAGTTTATGTTACTTGGATGGCATTGACATGGATTGAGTCAGTTTACTCAGTGTTGGCATATTTTATGGATTGGCATGCTGGACCGGACTACTATAGACCCTATATGATGTTTTAGGGTAGTTGTGGTAGGTAACTGTGCGGTTCAGACTTAGCTTCCACAGTATACATGTGGACTGGTATGCGCCTTGTTGTACCTGGATACATGTTGCCGGATCTTGGAGTTAGAGATTGGCAATGACTGTAGGGGCGTGAGCTTCTATGGAAGTTGTTGGTAGAGGACTCTTTGGGACGGTGGCTGAGTCGATCTCTCCTGGTCCATGTGTGTAGGCCTGCGCGCCTGAGGGTGGCAGGGGTGTCTCGCAGTGGCTAGCCAAGTGTGTAGGCCTGCGCGCCTTAGGGTGGCAGGGGTGTCTCACGTTGGCTAGAGATTTTGTGACTGGATCTGTCTATAGTCTCCAAGAGATTGATTGACGAGAGACGCTGCGGTGTCGGGTGCTTAGGCGTCATGCGTGTTTCGAGATGGGCGTTCCCACTGGCACGCTACCTGGAATCCCAGAGGAGAGCTACTCTGGTGTGACTGGGGTGACTGTGGTTGGTCGGAGTCTGGGACTGAGAGTGCCTTTCCACCCTACATTGTTATGCTGTATTCCTATACTTTTGCTATTATCCTTCTCTTGCGTGTGAGTTTTTACTAGCTGTCTTTCCTACGGGGCGTAGCTCATTCCTTTTTATCTATATTTTTCCAGTGGCTCGGCAGACTTGACGCCACCCAGCTTTAGGTGGGATCGTGATCAGTAGGCTAGTGGAGGAGATCTGATCTGTGATTATCCGAGACATTCTGGTTAGTTGATTGTTGCTGTTGGATGTATTCAGTGAGACTGTTATTTTTATGTCTTGTATTATGTGAGGGTGATTCTGACTTATGTATCTAGTTGGATGATATTGTATTTGTTGGACTTGGATCTTATTCTTGTGATGTGATGTAGTTTCCATTCACTGTTTTACTTTATTGTCTTGGTGGTATAGTGTGTGGAGTGCCATATTTTATCTGAGGATGTTATGTATTTTATTTTTTGATGGTGAGGTTATTACATGATTATGGAACTTAACCGTGGGGGTTCAGACTTCTATTAGACCGGTTCTCCTATCGGTATGGGTTAGGAGTATTGGGTCTAGCAGGAGTAACATTGCGCGAGTCCATCTGTTAATTCAGGAGTCATGAACCTGATTTGACAGTGTACCCGGGAGATGGGATCCACATTGTTAAGGAAAGTAGGTGTGTAATGATGTGTTATATCCTATGTTTTTCGTAGGCTACTCAGGTTGGTATGGGACGATCTGAGCTGTCTATATGTTAAAAAAAAAAAAAAAAAAAAAATGTAAGCCAAAAATCAGCCTAGGAAAAAATGGGGTGTAACATGTTGGTTGAAATAATGCAAGAGCATTTCAAAATATATTTTGAATGTCATGAAATGAATTTCCATATTGATATTTTTTATAAGATCATAAATACTATTATTTGAAAGAACTAATAATATGGAGGGGATGTCAAATATCAAAGAAAAAAATCAAAGGAAACCTCAAATAATAATTCTACAAGAATTGGAAAACGATATTGATAAAAGAAATATTGAAACATATTAAAAATAACATTAATTTAATTCTAAGGGAATTTTTAAAGAAAAATAATAAAAGTACCAAACTAGATGCATATGAACTTTTTACTTCAAAAAATAGAACTTTGAGTTGTTTTTTTATGAAATTGAACATAAGATTTTTTGATGTTATTCTCAATAGAACATTTAAGAAATACAAATCTTTATAAGGTTTTTATTCAAAGGGTTATTTAACAAAAAAATTAATGTACTAAAAGAGGAGAATATTAAGAGGAAGGCAATTAATTATAAAGATACTATAGGTAAGAGTGTAATATAAAATTACTGTTAAGGTTTGAAAGTGGGATAAAAGTTAGATAATTATGGAAGTTCCATTAAGAAAGATGAAACCTATTATAAGTTCAGACCAAATGATAGATAGATGGAATTGTCCAAAAATATTGTAGAATGGAGATAGTGTCACTATCAAATGATAGTCATTTGTTAGATGATCATTTCAAGGAGTATTTGATAGTTAATGTACTGTGTTTTTGACCACTACATATGATTTTTTTATGATAAAAACCTTATGTATTCCTAATGAATTTTCTAGTAGAATAAGGTACTTTTTTTTTGAGATCTCAAAGATGAGTTCATTTTTATTAGTCATTTCATGAATGAATGATAGGTTTACATAGAAAAAAATTTGATCATAGCAATTTGAAAGTCAAGAAAATCTTGTTTCAGACACCGCATCCAAATAGCTTAAAATATTTGTTTAATGATGACTAATGTAATGGCTCAATCAATGACTACGAAATTGGTCGTTATGTGGGATTCACTAATGCCGTTGGCTCCAATTTGAGAAGATCAAAACTATCATATCAACGAATATAAAGGAGGATGAGTTCTGAAAGATTAAATCAAAGTGGATTCCAACTGATCCAATAGGATAAGATCTGAATAATTTGATTCATCCTTGGAAAAAATGAGGAAGATCTAATTCATAAGATTCAAACATAGAGAAAGATGAGTTACCCCAATCAAGGATAAATTATTTCAAAAGACAAAAATAATAAAAAATTTCAATTAAGTCAAACACGATCTTCGCAATCAAATTTTAAGCTAGGACAAAGTACTCATAGTGGATGAAACATTTATTTTCCAATCAAAGATCAGATGGTGAGAAATAGAGCACATTTTTAGCAACAAGTTGCTAGATGAAAGTTACTCCATTGTTGCTGAAAAGAAAAGTAGTTTGCTCTTTATAATATACTTCATGGGTGTATAAATAATTTCTTCGGCCACTATTATTTACAATGTACCCTGAATAACTTGTTGGCTCATTTTCAACTGGTTTCCTAAGTCGATGCTACCTGACCAAGTTGGACTTGGTTGGCCCAAGTGTTTTGTTGAAAGTTTACTAATTGACATGAAATTAGACACAGATGTATTACATAGATTTAATAAGAAAAAGGATTAAATGAAAAATGACATCCTATAAGTTTCTTAAATCAAGAAAAGGATGAACAAATCAAATGCTTAAAATAGGATGAGAAAGTGTGATGAACGAAAATCTAACTTATAATCATTGTGCTAACATTCTATTTGATAACAAAAATATAAAGCTTCTCAAAGTTATTGCTTATATTATATATCCTTCAAGCTTACTATACACTCCATTGTATTTTTTGTAACCATTAATTCCCCATATTTAGAAATCTTAGACTTGATCACTAAAACTAAACCTAGCTCACAATAAACAAATCCATTGGAATAAAATGTTAAACATTTAAAGCTTGATCATCAAACACAAGAGTAATTTAACAATCTTGTTCTTTTGATGACAATAAGATATTAAAGTTTAGATAAAAATATAGTAAGTAAAAAACATATATTTGCATGATATTTGGTAATAAAAATGAAAAGTTTTTGCTCCAACTTAATTCAGGCTCTCCTTTACAACATGTTCCTTCTCGCTTATGAAAATCATGAGAATTCTCCCATTTTAACATTATGAAAAGGGAGCTATAATTTATAAAATTTCTGTTACACCTTATTGTTGTGTTATGATTTGAAATTGATCGATTGGAAGTAATTTTGTAAATATGTCTATAAATTCTTTTTTGGAAGGAACATGTGTGAGTTTTACTAAGCTTTAAGCTACTTGATCACTAATAAAGTGGAACCTTATACTATGTGTTTGGTCCTAAAATAATGAACATAGCTCTTTACTAAGGCCAAGGAATTAGTATTATCAATTCTAATGGAAATATGAAAGTGATCTACACCATAATCTTAAAATTGTTGTCTCAAACATAACACCAGAGCAACATAGCTTTCAGTCACTACATAGTCGACTTCTGTGGTCAATATGTTTATGCAATTTTTTATTCTTTCTTGACTAGGAAATTAAAATATTTCCTGGTAATTAACATGTACTTAAGATTCTTTTTTATCTGCCTTTGCACTTACAAAATTTGAATCTCTAAAACTTATAAGATCTGCTGAAGGAGCATTTTTAGGATGCCTTTAACATGCATTCATTATACTTTCTACATATTTGAAGATTAATTTAGTCATCTTTAAATGGCATTCCTTAGGATTTTATTAGAATCTAGCACATAAGGTAACACTAAATAAGATGTTCAGTCTTCAAATTGTAAGATATAGCCAAGATCTAGAAATTCTTCATAAAGGTTTTTTTAATGTGTTCTTCCATTTTATCTAAATCTTAATACATTGATTGATTCAATAGAATCTTCCTATGGTTCATATTTTAATACCCAAATTTCTTGAATAAATATTTCAAATACTTAGTTTATGAAATACAAATCTCATCTTTTACTCACATAATTTGTGATCAAAAGAAGAAATTCATCTCACCCGTTATACTTATCTCAAAGTCATATGTGACTAAATCACAAAGTTCTTAAAAAAAATTTTCAATTAAGCTTCCAAAAGTTTTGTCATCAACATGAACTTGTATAAGTAACAAATTATTATTTGATAATTTTAAGAACAATGTGTTGTCAATTTTTGCTTTCCTAAAATCACTATCAACTAGATGCTTACTCAATCTATTGTATCATGAACAAGGAGCTTACTTAAGGCCATAAAATGTCTTCTGAGCATATATACATAATCACCATATGCATGGGTGTCAAAACATGGGGATTGTTCAACACACATGTCTTCTTTTATTATCTTATTTTAAAATTGATATTTTGCATCCTTCTTGAACTAATCTAAAAATCTTATGACATGAATATGCCAAGAGAAGCTAATGACCTCTAATCTTATTACCAATTTAAATGACTCCTCAAAATATATACCTTTACCATGGCATAACGCTTAGCAATAGGTCTACCCATGTGAAATATACAAATACAATATGATTAATTTCCCTCACAAAAGCTTTAGTCCAAACTCCTTGATTAACATTTATGATTGATTTTATTCAACGTGAAAATTGGATTTTAGTATCAATGTTCTAAACTTTATAATTTTCCTAAAAGAAGAGTATCTTATGAAATTTTCCAAGCATACCTTTTCATCCAACTTGTTTAAGTTGATTCTTTCATTATTAAGAATGATGCATTTATATCCAAAAACATGAAAGTAGCAAACATTCAATTTCTTATTTTTAAATAACTCTTAAGGAGATTTTCTTAAATATTGGCCTTAAATTAATTCTATTTATTATATAACAAGTTGCAGTAATTTCCTTGCCCCAAACATATTTGGTAGGTAGTATTTGGTTAACATAGTTCTATCCATCTCTACTAAGGTCCTTTTTTCTTTCTACAATGTCATTCTATTGATGTGAATAAGAACATGTAATTTGAAGCATCTCCTTTTTAAACCTATTGCTATTATCACATTCAATATAACTTAATTTTAAATAGCTTTTCTCTCCTATCTCTTTTATCAGATTAACACTGATGTGAAATGTCTCACTCTTATGCTTAAGAAATATAACCTAATTATGTTTAGAAGAATCATTAATAATCACAAATCCATATTTTTCCTTCATGAACTCTATAGTTATGTAAGTCTAAAGATGTTTAAATAAATTATCCGTAAAGGTCTACTAGTAGTTATGTCATTTCTAGGTTTAAAAAAAATTTTAACTTGCCTTCCTTTTTTGTATGATTCATATATTTTTTAGCTAGTTTTGTTTGGCTTAAGAATATCTCTAACTTCATCTAGCTTGCTTGTTTTCTTTAATGTAGAATATCCTATTTGACCAATTCTGATTATCTTCTTCTTAGACTTATCTTCAAGTGTTACGATCTATTTAAACAATGCTTATTGAGATAAATTTTTGTAGGTATCTAGTAATATGTCTTGAGTATCTATTATCAAACCCTCATAAGCTAGATTTTCATTTTTTTTATCTATATATAGCTACATAAACTTTAAAATGTTTATGAAATATTCAAGAAATGTAACTTTTATTTTCCTTATTTCTTTGCATAATTCCAAAGTGTATTACTTTTAACTTATGAATGTCTCAAAATAATATATCTCTATAAAATGAATTATCAAGGCAACTTATTTTAAATTTTATATTCTATAACCCTAGGAACCCAAGCAAGCTTGGCATAGCAATTTTAAACACGACTTTGAATGAAAAATATTTTTCCTAATTTGACAATCCTTAATAGCATGACCTTTCCCGCAACTATGAAAGTATGTAATATTTGAAATATTAGGATTATTCAAAAGAAAAAAATATATTTGTTTTTAGAAAAATAAACACATGCAAAACATTAAAAAATTATGCTTGTTGAATAGAACAATTTTTTTAAAAATCATAATTTCTTTTTTCAAAGTATTCTCAATCATCATAAAATCATTTTCATCACTTATATTTTTTGTAATCTCTTTTCATAAAAAATAAAAATTAGTATTTTTTTCTTTGTAAAATATTTTTTTAATTTTTTATGTACAAATATTAAAGAAGTTAAAACACTAATAATTTCTATGCAAATATTTTCAAAAACTTTATAAGGCCAAGAGCTTTTTTTAATCATTTATTCTTCACTTGATGTACCTGATTCATTATCATTTGCCATGAAGCATGTCATTCCTTCCTCCTCAGTACTTGAAGTTGTGGAGTCTAATCCTTCTCAAGCAACCAAGTAGCTTGAAAATCTTTCTTCTTTTTCATTCTCTTTATTTTCTCTTTCTTTCTTTAGTGTATTGTGTTGTGGATAATTTTGTATAATATAACTAATTTCACCACTATCATAACATCTTGGTGTCTTCATATCCTCCCTTCTCTTTTTTTGCAAATTCTTATTTATGAAACTTTTTAACAAATTTTTATCTAAACCCTTAACATGAAAATTTACCTTTTCGTCCAGGTACATAGAAAAGATAGATATTGTCCCTATATTATCTTTGATAGCCTTAAAAAATAATTGTTCCTTGTACCTTGCTCCATGCTTTGCTTGCTTATGAAGGCCTCCTTTTTAATTCTTCTATTTATATGAATCTCTGTTATTAATAAGTCTCCAAGTAACTCATCCAATATGAGCTTGTTATGCCTTTGGCTACTTTTATTTATGCCACAAGAGTATCATACTCTTAGATAGAATCGTTGCCACTTTTCTCACGAGATCTAAACTATGGAGCCCATGTTTAAGAGTTTTTAATCAATTAGTAATATTAGTAATTCAAATTAACATCTTATTTATAGTTCATCTCAAATGTATTCTAATTAGCTTAGAATCACGTGTAAGAAGATTTATCTTTGTTTTTTAAACTTACAAAGTATTTTAATAAGTTACTTCTAAAATTTTTCAAATTTTATGGGTGATATTAAAATTCTTAACTTCATGAAATTCATTGGGAGATATGCCATGGCGAAGGTAGTTGAGAGTTATGCCATTTAATCATATCATTCTCCTTTGATCACTACTAAGTACACTAAATAACTTGATTTCATTTGTACAAGAATCTCTAAGTAAATCTTATTGTTTTGTGAGCATTTTATAATGCTTTAAGACAATTGATTGGATAAAAATTCTAAATCTATCTATCGAATACTAATAAAATTTATCCCTAAAAAATGAGAGAATGATTGAAGATGACCTTCATCTACTATTGCATACATATTAATCTTGAGTGAAGACATATTAAAAGCTTAATTTCAAAATAAAATTAAAAAACACATATTTTAGAAAGCACAAAAAATGGTAAGTTAGAAATTAAACTTATTTTATAATAAAAAAAATTAAATAAACATAATAGATGATTAAAACATACATGATGGTTCACACAAGTGATTTGACTCTCATTTTTTTTATACAAAAACCTTTTTGATACTGATTGAATTAAAAACGACTAGATGAATCACACATCAGTAGGTGACTTATGAGTTTTAAAATATTTTTTTATTTTTTAGATTATTTTTTTTAGAAATTCTTCATAAAAACAATTATAAGTTTATGAAAAATCTTGATTTTAAATAGGATAATTTTTAATTTTTATGATTAAATAATAAAAAAAATATTAAAATAATACGATGAAATTTTTAGATTGTTTGGTTCAAATTAGATCCTATGTCCACCAATAACTATGGTAAAAAAAATCACAACTATCAAACAATTTATAACTTGAGGTTTTCTCATAGGAGTCGCCTAGCTTTTGTTGGTTTTATTATAAGACAAGATTTTACAATCTTACACCAGCTTGATTTTTGATGACATCAAACTAAATGCAAGCTTTTATAAATGCTAGGCCGCCCAACCTAAAAGAAAATCGAAAAATACAAGAAGAAGGAAAAATTTTCATAAATTTGTACAACATTTTATACTTGTTGATTAATAGATGAAGGAATGAAAAGCCTAAAAATTACTATGAAAAGTAAGAAATTGAAAGCTTTGAAGTGATAAGATTGGATGAAAGAATTTGGCATCAAGAGATTTTAAGGTAGTAGAATATCATGTTGTGCTTTTTTGACATCTCAAATATTGGTTCATGTTTATTAGTCATTCCATGAGTAATGGTTAGATTTATGTTGAAAAGGTTTGATTAAATTTATTAGAAAGTTAAGGAAAAGTTGTTTCAAATATTGCTCCAAATAGCTTAAAAAGCTTTTCCAAACAACTTAAGATATTTATTTTAATTGGTTAATGCAATGGCTCAAATAATGACTAAGAAATTAGCCATTAGGTTGGATCGACCAACATCATTGGGTCTTATTAGAGAGGTTATAGACTATTCTTTGAAATATTATAAAAGCTGATTAGTTCAAGATGCTTGGATCAAGATGGATTAGATCTAAGCAATCCAATCGAGTAATGATATCTTGATGATTCAATTAATCATTTGAAAAAGCAAAAAAGATCATAGCTATATCATACAAACATGGAAAGTGTTGGGTCATCCAATTCATGAGAAGATTATTTCAAATGGTTGAAACAATCAAAGATATCCAATGAGGTCAGGGTGAACTTGTTCATTTGATTTTGATGCAAGATCGAGTGCATATAGTGGATGAAACATTTACATTCTAAGAAAAAATTGAATTGTAAGAAATAGCACATGCTTTTGGTGTTTAAAAGTTGAACTAATGTTTGACTCACATTGTAGAAAGGAAAAGAAGTTTTCTCCTTTCGATACCATTTGTGGGTGCATAATGCAAGTGTGCTTGTGATTTCATCACTTGGACAGCTAATATGCTCATATGTAATTTCATGGTTATAGGTTTTACTTGACCCTCATCTGCATATTTAATCAGAGTTTAGCCCTAATGAATCATCTATTTTATCTCAAACTAGTTGATTAATATACCTCTAATCAATTTTGGGCTTAACTAGGCTTTATTTTGCTGGTCTCTTAGCACAATTCTTCAAAGATAACTTAGGCTTGGTCAGTCTAAGTGCTATGTACTTGGCAAGCTTATGATGATGCTTATTTTTTTTAATTTAAAAAATTTAATAAAATCAACTTTTTTAGTTTACCTAATGTTTGTTAGTTTTACATGAAATTTTAAAAAGATATGTTAGATGGATTTAATAGTAAAGTGATTTAGTAAAAAAAATAAGATCTTGCAATTTTCCTAAAACATCAAAATGTTGAATAGATCAGATACTTAAATTAGGATTTGAAAGTGAAGAAAGATGTGCATTATAATCATTAAACTAATATTCTATTTTATAGAAAAAAAAATCTTTAGAAATTGGATGCATACATCTTCTATCTTTGAATCTTATTGAATACTCCAAGGTGCTTTGAAGACTCCTAAATTATTATCTTCAAAGATACATGACTTATTTTTTAAATCTAAATCTGACTCACTCAAATCAAATTTACTATGACAAAAATAGATAGTATTTATGGCTTGACACTTGAAACACAAGGGCAACGAAACAAAATATGATTAGATGTAGTTATTTGGATCAAGAAAATTACACCAAAACTGTTCAATCAATTCTTGTTCAACTATAACTTTCTAATCAATATTTAATTAAACACAAATGTACTGGCAAAAAAGGAAGCACTTTATAGAGAACCAGAGGTAGCCAACTCCAAATAATACACTTGTTACATAGTGTAGCAAAACTCTTATAAAGACAACAATCCAGTATTCATGTAATATATGACTAAAACCTGTACTTTTTCACGTGATTATAAATAGAATTGTGGCAATTATTTTGCCATCTAATTACACAATTATGCTGCCAAAAAATTGTCTTCATATCTGCCATTGAACAAATAATTAAGTCTATCATCTAATGACACAATTTTGTGATCCAAACATCAGAAACTAAATCTAAAAATTAGATCCCAATCTAAATATATTACTCCAGATCAAATCGTAATTTCTAGTTAGTGCTTGTTTGATCTAGTCATCTAATCATGAAGTTTGGTATAAATAAGTTATGGAGGCTTCTCATGGTGTTGCTCAAATGTAACAACCCTTTTAATAGTTATTTTGAGCTATTGAGATTTTTATAACTTATTATTATTAGCTAATTAATCAATTTATAAATATTTTTTATCATTAAAGATATGTATAAATAGATGAATTCTTAAAGAAAACTAACTAATAGAACTTTTACAAAATTTGAAGAAAAAGTTTCGTGTCATGACATCAAAGCCATTACCATTTCTCACTTTCTTACGATGTGTCTTTTAATCATCAAACTCTTAATCACTATTTTTTCCTCAAATGAGTGATATTCCAAATTTTCTTTATTTTTAATGGATTCAATTAGAACACTTTTATCTTATTAAGTATCTTTCAATCATTAGTTTTTTTTATTAATTTCAATTTTATGTCATTGAATTATTTTATTTTTTTAATATTTATTTTGTTATAAGATCATTGTAGCTTATTTACATTTTTTATTATTGTAAGAGTTTATCTTTATCAATGTATAGTGAAAGACTTATATTTATTGCTATATTTGTAATTGATTTCAATAAGGGGTAGGTGTGAGCTTGATTTTAAATTAAAATACCTAATAATATCTTGTGCATATTTTTTATTTTTGTTGTTTTTTTTGATAATTTTCATTAAAATTTATTATTAAAAAAATAATGTATTTTTAAAAAATTAATGTTCTTAAAAAAAGTCAACATTTGATAATAATCACTTATAATGATGTGCTCAAGCTTATTAAGAATTTAGTTTAAAGTATTTTTTAAATATTCCTCAGGGAACAAAAATTTTTATTCCAAGAAACTCATGCCCTTGCTATGTCAGCCAACATGGTGTACACAAAGAACTATATAAATCATTTTAGTATTTTATTTCTATTTCTTTGCTGTAAGACAAGGAAATGAACTAATGATCTTTCAATTAATTTGGTGTAGCTTTATAATGGAGTAGAGAGTAAAATTGGAACATGGAGTTTGAATTAGAATATGGATGAAATTGATGCTACATGCTTATGATTGTTGTTACTCACCCATTGAATGGTTCAAAATATTGGATCAAATAGTTGCATGGGTTAACAAATTATTTGATAAAATATTTTTAAGGCTTATGTGTTGAAAATCTACACTTAATCATTATTTTGTTATTGACATGACTTTCTCTGTCAATGCACTACGTTTCATAATTTTTTAGAGAAAACAATGTGATGTAACGATATGCTATAATACCTTTCATAATAAATTGCTCTCGATTGGGCTCATTTACTTATCAAATAAGATATAGTTGAGGCAATACATTTAATAATTGATTTATTAAATGTGATAGTAATGTGTTAGGAACTAGATCAATAGCATGCTAAATATCTCTTAATAATTAGACTGTGCTTAACAAGTCATTAGAAAAAGCCTTCAGAAATTCTTTTAACAAGGGTTAGATTATGGGTGGTGGGGTGGTCATACTATTAAGGGCTTCTTGAGTGTTCGCAAAGTAGATAATTTTACAATGCATTATATCCCTCACAATCTCAATCAGTAAAATGAAGAACTAATTTTTATTTTTTTATCCTTTTTTTGTGTATTTGGGTTAGAAATTTTTTTGAGGGAGGTAAAATGTTTTGTGTGATCTTTTCTCCTTCTTGTCCAAAACTACACAAGTATTTGCTCTTCCATTTAGGGTAACATCTCAATTGAATAAACAAGGTATTTCTAAAATAAGATGACCTACTTACATTGGGATAACATTAGACCATAATTCCTTAAAATATTGAACAAACTTGGAATGCAACAACTAATTTTGAAGAAATTGATGCTTTGTTAATCGAAGATACTATGTATGTGTGGAGATGGTCGATAAATGTTAAACATATCTTTTTGATAGTATTCTTTGATATAACAACGATAAAATGATTGCTATCTTTAATGGTCTTACTGTGTTTGTCTTTAATTTGAATGAAGGTACAAAAGATTTTTGTAGATCACCACTTTTTAGTTATTTCCATGGAAATCAAACTACATCTCACAATAGTTATAAGTGGCATAATATATTAAATTCTTTAATCTAGTGCTTGTAATTCTAGTTCAACATCCTCATCAAGCTATATAACCTCATTTTCCTCAATTTTAATGCTTTCTTTCAATCCTTCTTTTATGTTTATGTCTAGGTCTCTCAGAGGATATTCAGTTATGACATGCCTTTTCTTGTGACAATGATAACACTCCACTGTAGAAGTAGTAGATGTTTTTTCCAAGTGTTGAATTCAATGAGCTAGCAGTATTAGTGAAGAGATACAAATTTTTTATAGAGTAGAAGTTGTTGAAAAGTGGAAGTAGGAATCTAACTCTTATAAGTTATTGATATCCTAAATCATAGGCTACTTTACATTCCTTTTTTAAACTAATAATATTTCTCTAGTATAACTCAATTGAATAGTCTCTCTAAGCCTAACTTAAAATTAAAAATAATATTACTTGATCTAGTTCATAGAGACCGTCTTAAAGCATATAATCCTCAAATTTAGCAATATATTTGATAGAAGTCTTCGAACCTTAAGATAAATGTTGTTATTTATCCAAAGTTCACCAAAATAAGAAGTTAGTAAATATTTAGTCTATAGGAAAGTTTCAATTTCTTTCCATGATCAGGGTAATGCTCGCTTATCAAAAAAATTACTCTTTCAATGTGTGAATAAATAATCCAGCAAATGATATGAACCAACGTTTTTGCAAATTTGTACTTTTGATGCTTACTAGGATCATATATTTTAAAATAATATGACATTCTTATTTTCCAAATTTGATAAACTTAACAGTCTAAACTACCACCAAATGTTGTAGCAGATATTTTAACCATGTCAACCTAGTGATCATTATCCTATCCATGTCAACTGTCATAGTTATGTGGGGTAGCTTGACACCCAAGTTGTCTTTCCATTTGGTTAGGTTCATTGTCAAAAGATATTTTCTTCTCTTCAGAGTCACTTCTCATAAACCAATTTAATTTATGGGTTCCATGAGATCATTTTTCATTACATTGTTCCAATTGTTCTATGCATGTTACTAAGGTTGCTCTTAGCTCTTGTACATAAAGAATTAGTTCTATAACCACATGCTGTATTATTAGGCCCACAAAATGCTGACTTGACTAGAAAGAGACATTTCATATTATTGTATAGACCTACTAATCATAAGCGATTGGGTTTGAAAGAAAGTTTATAATTTGAGATCATAAAAAAAAGAAAAACGATCAAATCAGGAAATGTTATAGCAAAAAAAACATATAAATAAATAAATGTTTTTGCCTCAAAATTTAAAATAAGATTTTTTATAAAAAATTTTATGTTCTTTATATAATTTTTAATAAATTCTTGCTATTAAAAATGAATAAAATAAAAATATGTTAGTTTAATGAGAAATTACAAATTATACAAAATTCTTATAGTTCACCATTCTTTGATTCCAAGTTAATATATGACGATTTGTTAAAACCTTTTTTTAGGTCATCGATAATAGAAATGTTCTTAGGTACATGTAACATATCCTTGTAAAGGCCTATCTAAAGCTACTATTGGGTTACAATAACAAATCCTAGTATCATTATGCAACTAAACTCTTTCTTAGAAATTTTAAAAAAACACTAATCATTAAGATAAGAAATGTTAACCTAAAGAAAAAGTGGTTTTAAAAGCTAGCATCCAAATTACTCAAGTTAGTGGTGAATATTAAGGTGCGTAAGTGGAGTTCTTAGAATGTTGAATAAGAAAATCACTAGCTTATTATGACAAATTAAAAATTTGGATGAGATGATTAATATCCAAAACGTTGAGATTAAGTGATTAAGAGCATTCATAGAGATTTGATGCTCTTGTGAATACTGAATAATATGTTAGGATTTCTCTTTTTTTATCCTTTCACTCTCCTTCCTAGGTTACCTTTAGAATCACACTATTATATGGACTATACACAACACACTTCTATTAAACTAGCTTAGTGATAGCACCTTGTTATTTCTTTCAAATTAGATTACTTACAATATTATAAGCATCATTATTTTTCAAGATCTCAAAGCTTAATGATAATTTGTTAGCCAAGGAAATAAAAGGATATTATTGGAATATTGTGGAACACATATTGGAATTCTAAAGTGCATTTTTAGAATTCAAATAGTCCTCATAAATTACAAAAAACATAATTTGAATTTAGTAAAAACTTTTCCTTGAAATTAAACAAAAATAATTCAACATAAGAAACTCCCAAATTGGCATGTGCATTTTGAGTGTCAATGTAGTGAGAGGCAGGAAAGTGGCTAACATGATTAGTGCAACACAGGCGAAGCAAAATTGTTACAACCCAAGTTTAATTTGCATATCAGCATGAACAATTAGGTTGGTTGTTAGGTTAGGAAGTTTGATGGATAGCAGATCAACATAGTTGAGAGTGTGTTGAGCTGATCAATGAGTTTGAAGAGTAAAGGTGGACCAAGTAGGCCACACAAATTGACACTAGCGTTGGTCAAGGTCAAGGACGACAACGAGATGTAGCGAAAAGTAAACCAACACTGAATTTTAAGCCATTTTAAAGTCAATTTGAAACAATTGTTTCTCTAACAAAATTATCATACTACTCTAAGGATATCTTGGATAGAATTTAAAGCTATAAGTTTTTAACAAGCTACTAAATTATAAATGCAAATAGCTTAAAAATTTATAAAAACAAAGTTAAAAAGTGCAATAGATAAGGTTTAATTATAATTCGCTCCCACAATAGGAATTATTTTAGAAACAAAATAAAAGTATAGGTTCCAAACTTTTAATGGCCTTAAATCTTAGTAGACTAGTATGGCTCCAAGTGCAACATTTGTGTGATGTATGGAATGCAACTAAGTGACAAACTTACTAATGTTTTTTAAATTCAAGAACACAACTACTCAATGACTTTTTAAGGGTAAAGTCTAACATATTGCATAATTCTAAGGCAAAAAAACATTCTACAATTTTTACTTGAAAGAAGAAATAATGTCTAATTTTATTGCACATAATGTCTTGTATGATATGAATGTTGATATCAAAAGCTTATATAACATTCTTAAGCTATGTTGATGATATAAATAATTCCCAATAGCTTACTTAATAATTACATGGCTTTATTGGTGCGAGAAAATTTGAGGTTTTCAAAATTTTGAATAATTAAATGATGTGTAATTTCATTAGTGGATGATTACATTAATCGTAAGTTATATATCTATATTTATATTTATTATAAGTATTTAGTATTTCTTAAAATCATTTAATCAACTTTTTCATTATTTCAAGGCTATTTTAACCATTTCTTTTATGAAAAAAAATATTACTGCATATTAGACATTACAATAGTTATTGTTATCAAGACTGCTAAAGTCTATGTTGATATGTGTGTGTGAGGATGACCATCCATAAACTTTTGATGTGTTGATGGACAATGATGTCTTATGCTAACTAATTATAAATATTGATTTGGAGTGTCTTGTTGAAGTATCAATATTACTAATTCAATTTATTGGCTGGAATGAGTCTAACGCATAGAGAGATCTATAGTGACTATGATTGAATCCACATATGTAATGAAATTTTATAGGAATACATAAGAGTGCGACGACTGGCCTTGGTCTAACGAGTTGTCATATTGTATGACGAGAACCATATTGATAAACATTTTATGAAAAGATTAATGAAATGTTAAACCAAGCTAATTGAGGAACTAAATCATGAAAATTGAGACAATGTGCCTCATTGGATAAGTTTGATTAATGTATTAGTGTATTATTGTAAATAAATAATTTGACACAAATGATAGGGATTTCAGAGAAATCCAAATGGTTTTGTGACATGCCACATATTTAGGTGATGACAATTTCCTTATGAAGTAAGACCTAGTGTACTACATTGATGGATTTCGTGACTGTAGGATGTACAAAAAAAATTAAAGTCAACATATTTATCTATTCGTTTCTAATAAGTAGTAGTATCAGAATGACGTTGACACAAAGGAAACATAATTGATAGATTTGATTGATCAGCATCAAGAAATGTTCATTAAATATGACAGTCTTGATTTGAAATGTTCAATAAGAAATCATATTGTGCATGCTAAGAAATTGTTTAGCATTAGAGTAATCCTAACTGAACCTTGAAGCATTATTAAAGTTTTTTGACCAAACTAAAAGTTTTATATTGCATAGCTATTTAGCTAGTGATTGCATTGTTATGAAGTAAGATATGACTCAATACAGTGATGAAATCAGTAAACATACATGTTGAAGTAGTTGATAAGTGTCAACTATTTGTTCAATCATTAATGACCATATTACTATGATTGAAAGCCATGATAAAGGTGCAAAGAATCCAAAAAAGTCTCTAATGATTCCAAATAAATAGTTAGTCTGATGTCTTGTCTAATTAAGTCCATTATACCAAACTAATACCATAGAACTAGCCTTTACATATGGTTGAATGGGGGAATGTGCTAGCCAATGAATCAAGGAGTAATAGATGATGAGGCTGTAGAATGATCTTGTGTAACTAAAATTGATGAATAATTACATTAGCTATTAGATAAAATGACAAAGAAATTGTTGAGAAAGAGATGGATGTTTTGTCATTATTCAGATATCTTGTTCCTAAAAAGAACAATAAATGTTTTAGGTAGCTTTGTAATTAAGAAATTTGATATTTTATAAATATTACAAAAAAACTTTTATTGTAATACTAATGTAATATGTACTTAGGTTACTTTAGCAAAAGTAGTCATAATTGTATGAACCTTTCTTTTGAATTTTTTCTAGAATGAAGTTAAAGTTTTATTGGAATATATTGGAATGGGTTCGATTTGTATTATTTTTTAAACAAAAAAGCTCATAATGTTAGATATAAGAAGAATAGTTATTATTTGTTAAAATTAAGAGATTTTATCAACATTGGTTTCCCTGCTATGAAACGAGCCACATCAAATAAGTTAACTCATTTTTTTTGAGAATATGATTAACTTGACATATATGAACCCAAAGCAATTTATCAAAATTGATTTCTTAAGCTACAATAAAAGTTATATGATAAACTCTAATGTTTTTTCAAGATTTTAATTCATTCTTTTTAGCCCCGAATGCTTAGTAATTTCCACATGAACAAATCCAAGTTAACCTTAATGATCATGTGAACACATTTCATGCATTTTGTTATGGAGGAGTTAGTAGGATTACTTTCCTTATGATCACCATATCAACATCTCTCCTCATCAAGCCTAACAACCTCTAAATGAATACAATGATTAGCAATTTGAGCCTAGTAGTTTTTTAGTACATTTCCTTTCCTGAATGTGTTAGACTAAAACAACTTTGTGATGAAATTAATTCATTTTGTTTTGTACAATTATGATACAATAAGGGATTCCAATGCTTTTATGGAAGATTATAGGGATTGATTAATTGTTTGATTCGATAATGATATTAATGTTATCCAAAATTATGAAATAAATTTAAACCAAATAGTATTACAATGGTTTCAACTTATATATTTTTTAGATACTATGTAAATTGAGAGTGTTTTAATAGTTCTACCAAGTAGTCTCCAATCACACAACACAACCTGTAAGGCCTTGGATCCATCTAGTCAATCCATTAGAATTAAATTTGACTAAATCCAATGTTAGGGGGACCACTAAACCACTATATTTTATTCAATTGGTCTCAAAAAATAAAGGAAGCAATGCATATTCTACCATTTAAGGATCTATTGAACTTCTTTACATAATTAGACAACATTTGAAAATGTAAGTATTACATCAAACTCTATCAGGGAATTAGGAATATTTGCTCATTGAATTGTTTTGAATTTATGTCTTCAAAATATTTTAGCATACGAGAGATGGTAGAACACTAAATCACTTAATATCTATTGAATTTAGGTGACTACACTTCAACCATTGTGGAAGCATTTCATGAATCATGATGTTTGATTTGTTTAACGCAAAATTATTTACAAATGTATTCCATAAGATTCATTTGAAAGTCCCTATAAACACAAATTGGCATTTGCCTATATATTCAAATTCAAATTCCTTAAGTTGTTTTCAAAATGTAACTAGATATTTAGGAGTCCCCACTTAAGCAGAGCAATTTTAGAAGGTTGACAATAATTCTACATTATTTTTTATGACTTGTGAGTAAGGAAACTAATCACCTCTAAGCCTATACACCTTACTGAGTGTTTAGTAATTGTTCCATTGTTATCTATTTTGTTCAAAGTATTGAAAAATACAAAATAGTCAAAATGATTCTCATTATTTTATTCTAATCATTGAGCATGCTCCATAACATTTTCTATTAAGAAAATTACATCTGATGTATCTAAAATAGATAATATTTGAGGTGTAGACCTTCTACAAAAGCCTTATTATATGTATCATTAAAATGCTCCAATTTCTTAGCAAAAAGTCCATCATTTCCAAGAGGAAGCTAATCTTGTTCTAGCTGGTGAAATGGTGAATTGCTCTCCATATCTTTATCACCCCAAAAGAAAAAATTAACGACACTTTCTTAAAAATTAATAATATTTTTGAGAAAATAAGATGTGAATAGATTATAAAGTGTTATTAGTTAGAGGTCATGACTAACAAGTACAACTTCTCATTGAGAGTAATTTTCTTTTGCATGTTCTGTCAATCTAGTGTTTGAAGTGGTCAACTTATTTCTTACCTTTAAATAATGTGCTTTTGGGTTAAGGGATTGGAAGGTAGTATCTTTTTTAAAGAAGGAGCTCCTTATATATATTCTATTACTTGTGTTTGATGTGTTTGTGCCTAATAAAAAAGATCTTTTGCACATTGATCTATAAACTTGTTGTGCCTTGGAGACCAAAGAGAAATAACTTGATATTTTTGATTGAGCATTTATCATCTCTTGAGAAGAGAATATGGTAATCTACAAAGCACAAATGGAACTTTTGTTGAGAAACAATTTGAGTGGTCTAATGCTTCACTATACTTTGTATATGTAGTTTGCTTAAACCTATTCTTAGCACTTTAGCTATAATATGGAAAAGAAATCGGGATAGAAGGTTACCATGCTTTGGCTAATGGGAGTTAGATCGAACCATTTCCTTATTTATTAATAATAACTATCTACCAGCTTACATTATAGATACTCATAATTGGAATAATAAATTAACTATTGAAGTTAAACTTGTGTAGTGCTTGTTTTCCTCACTATATATTTTTGAACACATTCCTAAAGTCTAGCTTTACAACGAAGCCGTTAGCTTCGATCTTATCATCTAAATCATTACTTTGCACTTATCAAAGTATGATTTCTTATGTAGGTAAGAAATTTTGAATGATTTTGCCTTCATTAGTAAGGCCGATTGTTCCTTTGAGATGGTGGTGGGTAAGAAACACTAAAGGCTAACTACCAATAACTTAGTTTATTTTTGAGAAACTATGCATACAATTATCATAAAGTCTTTGAAAAATATATTATAGTTAATCCTCAAAAGAAAAATTAAATTAGCACTACTACATTCTTTAGGTGATAGAAAACATGCAAGAAAATCATTACTAGTATCATAAATGATATCTTAAAATATGGACCAAAATTGCTTGTAAATAAAATGTGAAACCTATCCAATTTGAAAGTGCATAAAGAATCCATAAAAAAAAATAATTTATACTACTTTCTCCTTATTAACTAGTTGAATTGGTATCATATTACTTTTTAGTTAGTTTAAGAATCATAATGAAAAGCATATTTGAATTTTCTAAGTAAGGAAAAAGATGTTAAGCAGTCCACAATAATTTTGGCAATTCAAGCCTTCTTTGAGAACTAACTCTAACTTGGATCCTTAAGTCTTTATATATTACCCTTCATTTGCTTATTATTGAACATTATGCAGATGATATTTGTGTTTTTACCACCATTCTTATGCCACATAGTACTAATCTTTTAGCTCTTATACATCATATGTCATAGCATCTAGTACATCATGTAGAAGTTTAACTTGAAGATGTATTAGTTCTATTTGAACTTGTAGCCCCATGAGGATTGGCCACTATAGTTCTCATTAGTCTCATTATCATTGTTATTGCGAGGGTCAACTATAGTAATCCCTCATTTATTCCATATTTCTATTTATTTTTGTTGGTGCATCAATCTATAGTTTAGTTTATGTTATTTAAACAACAACTAAAGATGTTTTAGATATTTTCATCATTGTATTCAGTATAGGCCTTCCCTCCGACCATCGCACATGTTTTTTAGCACAATTTGCTTAAACATTGATCTAAAAAAAGCTTAAAATTTAGTTTTACGGTCTTTTTGCTGTCATCCACCTTTAACAGCCGCGGTTACCACCACCATTAATGCCAGCTCATCAACTTATGCTAACTCTCTTTTATTCACATTGACCACAAAGCACAGTCGAAGTGTCAATGCCTCTTTACAAATGCTACTCTATGAAATTGGAACCCAAAGTGATGCATGGATCCACTAGTGTCACATCGTGAATTGCTCATTACCTCACCCTTTGCCATTACTATTACCTGAAATGCATGTGCCACTTTATGAAAAAATTATCGTAATTAATTTTGTAGTGCTTTAAGTCAATTTTGTTAGTTATTTTGAGGAATTTTAGGTATTCATTTTGTAATTTTTTGTGACATTTAGAATTCTATGATATCCTCCAGAATTATAAAACGAAATCACTTAGTATTCCTATATGTGTTCTCCATATATCTCTGCCATTTTTATACCATGTTTTGTTCAACCTAGCATCTTTAATTTCTAACCTTCATAACTCATCTATAACTTTTTCGAGTTGTTTACCTTCTCGATAAAATGTTATTCATCTTCTTCTATCTTAAATAATATGTGATCAAATTAAGCTTTACTCCATTCTCTAAGATTGGCTTTAGCTCTCTTTAACTTGAAAGCTAGAACCCTCCTTGCTAACATAGCAATTGGAAGACTCCGATGCTAAGGAACCACTAGAGAGAATTCTATGCTTTCAATCCAAGTGCTTTGGAATCTAAGTTTTTTAGATTTAATTGTTGATGGAGAAATGATCGATAATAAGGATTGGTATAATAAGATATTGTTGATATGTTGAGCCACTATGTTAGAAAGGCATTCAACAAATCACGATTCAATAGGGTTCTACACATAATGGTGACCATTGCTTTTTTGAACCTTAGCAAAGTCATTTCAATGTCCTTTCCATTCAAAGAAGACAATTGGCCTCCATCATTAATCTTAAATCCCTCCGAGGATCTATTCTAATAATAAAAGAGTTGTTGGCATGCACAAAATACTAAAATAACACATCATTTACAAATGACCATGTGAAGAAAATATTCTTAATTTTTAATTTTTAACATTGTTGTATTGTAACTAAAATAGCTATAATTTGTTAGAAATGTTGCTTCACAATTGTGAAAATTTAGTCTCCTACAAAGAATGTTTATTTGTCTATTACTTGCAAAGCATTCCATCATCGGAATTAACATAGTTTTGTGTAATCTATTCATGTTTTTGAGCATCAACCTACTATAGAACTAGCTACATCCTTTATATTGAAAAGTATGGCATTATTAATTACAATCTTCAATCCATATATTTTGAGATTCCTAAAAAGCTTCTTCGAGCTGTTTTTAGGAAAATCATTTTTTCACGTTCCATTTTGTGACTTTTCTTATTGACTTGGTGCTATTAACCACTGTGAAGGTTTTCAAGTCTATCCTAGAGTACTTGAGAGTCTTTGCTTTTTCTTAAATATTTTTATTTGAGCTTTTGAGAGATTGAATGTCTGCTGGATGTTTAAGCTACATGTCCTTCCTAAGTTTCTAATTTGGTTGATATTCTTTGCTCTTAATTTACAATTGTAATTGAAATTGATCATGTAGTCATTGAATAGATGATTCATAACACAATTATGTTTTTTTATTGTGTTGATGTGGTGGGGTGTTGATATTGTTTTCTGCATTGATTGGTACCAAAGCTTCATGTTTCAAATTGCTTATTGTTTAACTAATTGGAATTGTCTCATCTTCATCATTTCTTATGTAAAAGGGTTTATAGCTTTTTACTCTCTTGCATTGGACCATTGAGAATCCTTGTTTATAGTTTCTTTAATAGTATTTGGGAAAATTATCATTACTTAAAATATTTCCATAACCCATTGTTGCACCGAATCATTTTAGAGATTCAAATACATAAAGGAAGACTTTTAGCAATATTGACTAAAATGAAGAGTAGAGCCACATGGGGCCATGTTAAGTTTATTTTCATAGCATTACTTTTAATGACTTGCTAACTATTAACATAATTGAGAATAGGGCATACTTATTGACCAAGTTGATTGGAAGATGCTCGAATGAGATCCACACTGGAGCTTATAAAAGTTTAGTATTGAGCCAAAAATTTGGAACCATTTGAGGTCCTATATTTGAAAGACTACAATTATCCAAATATTGTACAACCAACATCAAATGTTTTTCAATTGTAGTGAACATCATATAAGCACATGCTTACATCTTCATGATAGATTCAATGATGCCAATTGTTTGTAATTTGTATTCTTTGAAATTCCATGTTGGGTCATCCAGCTGAAAATGTTCCCTATTAGAGTGAGTTTGAAGAGACCAACCTTTTTTGAGACATTATCATCATCAAACATGATTTTTTGTTCACACTTTAAAAAGGAAATTACCACTATCATGATGAGTGAGGATAAAAAAGTTTCTCATATTCAACAAAAAAGGAAGACTGCAAAGCTAATGCTCACATGAGATATAGCCAGTAAGGGTTAGGAGCATATTTGCAAGAAAAATGTTCTTAGAATCATGTTGGAAGTGTCGTCATGCTAACAAAAACTTCAAAATTCATATTACCTCAACGACCCTTTGATTCTTTTTTGTGAAGTTCTTTTGAAACTTGTGTCAAAATAAACCTTTTTATGATTTTAAAAAGCAAGAATTCCTAAAATAATGCAATTAATCTTTATGAATGATTAATTTCAAATTTTATTAAATAAAAACTTTTGCTTAAAATTGTTATTTTTCTTTGTTTATTGCTTAAGCTTGCCATATATCCTCCTTATTATTAAATCTTCATTTTAAATATCAACTTGTTTTTCTTATGCTTCATTGAGTTCCTTCCTTTTACTTTACTCATTGTAGTTCATTTGAGTTTTGTACATTCATCTTAAGAAAATGAGCTCCCTTCATCTAGTCAAGAGTAGTTCAAGAAGAGAATTGATGAATTATTACGAAAACCATATTTGTTTCTTACAAAATTATTTTAAGAAAATGCTTAAAAAAATTTGTAAAAAGCTTAAACAAATACCTAAAAGTAATTTTGTGAAAAGTTTTAATTTTCATTCAAAATATTTTAATTTTAATTTAATAATTAATTTTTGAAAAAATTGTGTAACAAGAAGGTCAACAAAAGTTTTAAACTGTATGCTTATGCATTGTTCAGGTTATTCAGGCAAAAAAATTAAACGTACATCTACATATAGAAAACAATGCATAAAAAATTAATCTATATAAGACTTTTGTCAAAAAATGGGTATGCTAAACTCTCACAACAATTAAATAGAAAAAACGTAGGCCACAAAGGCATTATAATTATGTAAGATTTGGGAGAAAAGGAAAGAATTATGGTGATTAAAATCTATACAAAGTAATTTCTATGCTTGATGAATGCTGAACAAATACAAGCATTTTAATTTAATCAAATAAAAAGGAAATGAGAGCTTTGTTAATTTTAGGGAGAATGTCGAATTGGTCAAGAAGGACACAATGCATAGAGGCAAAAATAAGCACTAGTTATTAATGGCTTCAATATTGTTACATAAAATGTTTCTTTAGAATTTTGTAAAAATTTCATTAATTTATTTTGACAAATAATTACCAAATTTTTAAATATTTCCCAATGGCTAAAAGTTTTCAATAAACAAACCATTTGATGTTTGTAACAAATTGATATTTTATAATTAAAGACTTAAAATTATTTAAATAAAATTTATAATAACAAGTAAATATTGATCAAAATAGTCATTGCATAGGAGCGACATGATTAAAATAATCTTAAAGCATTTGATTGTGAAAATTGCACAAATGGCAAGTTAAGAAGAAACTAGAATAGTTTAGAAAATTTGATTTCATAAGAATGGCTAATTCTAAATTATGGTTTAATGACTAGATTTAATTTTACATGTAAATTTAATGTGGACCATGTAATCGTTTAATGGAGTGATTAGATAATTAGTAGAATTATCGCTTAAAAAGGCAATTGTTGTATGATCATTTGATTGTAAAATTACATGATTAGACAGATCACATTACTACAGTAATTTAAAACATAGAAATGAGGAAAAAGCTTTTGCTTTTAGCCCTAAGTGGTGTATTTTCTCTAATGTTTTCTCCTTATAAGGCACTTTGTTTTCTTCAAAAGCAATTTGATTTCATGGTTAGTGCCATCAAGTTTATTCATGAGTTAGTAAGTACACCTCCAATGACATGATTAATTGATTTATCAATGTAGCAAGTAGTGCATTGATCCATGATACTACCATCTATGTTCAAGGGTGATGCCTCAATCTGATTATTGTATTGAATTGGTTCGACATTAATGTACTGTCCCTAAAAATTGTTACATAGGTTTAGATTATTTAAATTAGTAGAATTATTTTTTCTAATTTTTAAGTTTAATTAATTGTTATAAAAAAATAAAGTTAAGAAAAACGATTCTTAAGATGGTCATGATATTATTATCAAAAGCTACTAAAAGTAAAATATTTTTTAAAGTTGATTAATTTAAATTTGAAATTAATTTCTATAACGTACATAGATGATTTAAATAAAGCTAACATTCTAAAAATATTTTGAATGTGCCTAAAATTTTATTCAAAATATTTGTTTGTGGTTGGCTAGTCTGACCAAGATGAAGTTCATAAGATTTGATATTTATTACTCTTCTTCTTTAACATCTTCAAAGTTGAAACAACTTAGTAGCGTAAAATTTAAAAATTTACTCAACCAAGTTCTTTAAAAATATATTTTTTTGTTGCTATAAAATAAAGCATCATGGTTAGGTGTCGACATCATAATATCAACCTTACAGAATCATGTTAACATCTTTATTAAGGTCCTCTTCATCACCTATCTTGACAAAATATAATCAAGCTTTTTGATTATCTTAAAATCCGACATAATTAGGTTATTATCATCAAAATATATTTGATAGTCCATGAGGGCATTGGGATAACAACATTCACCATCTTATAATATAGCAAAAATAATCCTTTAAAAGAAAAATAAATTTCTATTATTTAGATTCAATCGATCATATGACTACTTTTTATTAATAAAAATGCTTCAATTTTTCACGCACACTTACACAGACACACACACACACAAACACACACACACACACACACACACACACCTGCACATATATATATATATATATATATATATATATATATATATCACTTTTGCCATTAGCATAACTCTAAAATTAGCATACACTACCAAACCTAATTTTGTTTTAAAAAACCTTGAGAGCAACGAAATTATAAAGAATGATATCATCATCTTATACTTGTAAGTTACAAGAAAAATATTATCATGCAAGAAATCCGATGGTTTTTCTTATCTACAAGACCAAAATATGATTAAAATATCTATTAAATCAATAAAACCATTAAATTCTACTCTTATATAAGGAAATATCATGAATAACTACAAAAGTATGAATAAAAAATAGATAGTAAGGACCATTTTTGATAAGATAATCAAATGCAATCTTATATCTAATAAAATATAATTAATGAGAAATAAGTACAAATCCATTATTATTGATGATGAAATAAATAAAATAAATTATTTAGCTAATTAACTAACTTTAATAAACTCTAGCACGACTATTACTCAAATTTTAACAACTTAATCTTGCAAAATAGGGGAGAGCTAGCTGGCTCAACGAGGAATCTTTGAGCCATACACTAAAACTATTATGTACTAATATGAATTATGAATGAAACAATAGAATAAACCGAATGAATGAATGTCATTTGTTTCTAACAAACAAAAGGATATCATCCTCTACTAACTAATTCAATATATATTTCTTTACATTACAACTAACCAGATACTTAGCATCCACTTCATAAAATCATACAATTTCTTACACATAACAATCATGACTAGCCATGTCACTTCTTTTAAATAATGTAATCCAACATTCGACATGGTAATGATAATCACATGGGCATCCATAGGATTGAGTTTTAGGAACCATAAGTTGTCCTCGATATAACAACGCACACCATGGGATTTCCTATGGAATGAAATGTGCAATTGTCCCCTTCTAGGACAATTCATATAATGGCTTCCTACAAATTCTAATGGTTCATATCACGAAATGTGATAGTCCAATTATAAGCTTAACCATTCACATTTAATTAACATTGAACAAAGGGAATGAGGTGCCTAAAATGGCTATCTCCATAGTGAGTATCAATAATTTAGAGTCCATTATATCTAAATGACTTAGGGTTCCCATTAAATCCTAAATCAACTATCTAAAAGTACTTAACCCATTTTTCATATATTTAATCTTTCCCATATTTTGTTTTGGACCTTTCTTGTCTAGCATAACCAAAGAATTCATAAGGCCTCTCTTAAGCCTTGGCATATTCCTCAGATCACCATCGAGAGTGTCATCATGTGACTAAATAGCCTGAATAGAATTACTTGTGGTCTTACGCAAATATCCTATTCAACCGAACATCTAGCCAAATTCTTTTGCATATTACTTGGCCAAACCTAGCAATACCTTATGTCTTATTCCAAGCTCTTCCACGTTCATGCAAGGTCTTAGCTGAAAGCATAGCTAACCAAAGCATAATTTGCATTGTGCATTAATATTTAGTAATAGTATTTTGTTAGCTTGTGATAACAACCTTTTGTATATCTGCGTTTTCTATTGATTTTTTTATTTTCCTTCGAATATGATTCCAAGCACCTTAAAGTTACAATTTGATTATGCTAAAATTTATGAATTATCCACAAAGCCTTTAACATAATGTCTAACCTTAACCTTAGTAGTTTTAGCTATAAAAAAACTCTTTAGTTGCTAATCATATCCTTACTTAACTTATCCTTACTCTAAGATGATAAACTGAGCCTTCTAAGACTTTTTAACTAGTAACTAACAACCACACATACCTTAGAATCTACTTATGATCTCTTGAGGGTTGAACCATTGCCTTTAATAAGTTAGCTA
Organism: Vanilla planifolia; assembly: GCA_023846275.1. Lineage (NCBI taxonomy): Eukaryota > Viridiplantae > Streptophyta > Magnoliopsida > Asparagales > Orchidaceae > Vanilla > Vanilla planifolia. The sequence continues at coordinate 834,667 of JAIUJO010000129.1, read as the reverse complement.
TGTCCACAATTCCATGCTTCATAGGTAGATCATAAACAAAGAAATGATTGGCTACAACATTGTCCAGAGCTTTTTTATTAATTTCCATGTGCCTTTAAATTGTTTATTACTTAATCTATGGTATAACATATACCACATTATATTTCATGTATTTTTTATCCATGATTTTAGTAATAAAGTACCCATTTATACCATGTCATGATATCAACTAAACCTGTGAGTAATTCCAAACACAATCTTAGTGCATCACATTAAAAATACATTTCAAACGAAAAGTTTATATGTAAAATATACAGTAAAGCCTACAAGTGATACATTTCTTTATTCATTGTGGCATGAAACTCTTTGTCTATTCATGCAACAATCAGGAAGTAAATGTTACATTCATTCAATATTATAAAAAATAATTCTACATAGAATGAAGAAGAATTACAATAAGTGTCCTAAAGTGACATATAAAAAGAAAAGAAAATCATTATTTTTAGGTTATGAAGGTTATGTTTAATAAATTTTTTTTTCATGATTTTTCATTTTTCTAATAGTTATCATGATAATCTATGCTTAATGCATAAATGTTTAGACAACCAACATAGATAACTAACAAGGCATAAAATTTAGCATCATTTCCACTTATTTTACATGGTGATGTCTATGTTAAAAAGTGCTTTTCATCACTAAATTTCAATTTTAATATCATATTTAATATATATCTATAACTGAAGCCAAACATATAATATGTGATCATGTAATTGGCTTGGCATTTGAGGAAAAAATTTAATATATAATTTTTATAGCTAAACTAGAAGCACTGCATAAGAAAATACGAAAATTGAACCATTCATTTACAAAATAAATCTCCTTTAGTCATGAAACAAAGCATTTTCCTCTTTCTTGAACATATTTCATGAAAAACAATGACTAATTATTCTGATAATTAATTAGGTTCCATAGACCATTTCACAAAGCAATTCCTTTTTATCTTGGCTTAGATTTTAGCTAAATTTATTATATAAACATAGGTGTTATCAAACCTCAAAAAGTTGTGTGTGGATGACTTCTCATCTGTAAGATCTTTCTTTGCTTGAAAGCTTTAAACTTCCTTCTTCCTCATATCTTATCTCACTTTTTCACTTGGTATCCTCTAAATTGGCCTTTCAAAGTTCCCCTTTTATAGTTAAGTTTTCTTAAATTACAGGAACATCTTAATGGCATACTTAGCTCGAGCCACACCATCTTAAACCAAGAATTTACCTTATGATAAACAAGTTTTGGGTTGGAGTAGGTAAAATTCACTATTTTGGAATAACCCTCTTTTAATTACACCTCTTTTTGTCTTCTATAAGAAGCTCCTTACATTTAAGAACCTATGTAACCCTTTCGGTCTTTTATATGAAGCTCCTTAAATTTAAAAATATATGTAAGATATGGTAATAGATTCTTCTTTCTCTTATATTCATCTATTCTTATGATATTCCTAAATACATCATATCTACAAGTTTTTCTTTTAATCCTTCAATCTTTAATGACCAACACCTAATAATTAAGAATCCTATCCATATCGTATCAAGCATTCGTAATATGGTAGAAATAAGGATGAGAGAAAAGTTAATAATATAAATAAACATGTAAGCTCATTTTCAAGCAATAACCCTTATCATGGTTCATGTGTTATTCCTCAAGTCTTACAATTCTATAATGCCTCCAATTTTAGAATAATCTTGTCATAATAAGCACAACAAATTTACAAAAATAAACAATATAACTAATTTAATTTAAACAAAAAATGAAAAATTTTATGACATAACATATAAATAAGTAATGTAAGCATCAAACCAGAGGATGCTGAGCTCATCCATAGTAAAACTTGTAATAGATTTCGAAAAAATATTATGAAAATCTACATTATATTTTGGGGTTTTAGGATAACTGATATGACTAAATTGTCCAAATAATTTGGAACTAAAGCACTCAATAACGATTTGTGGTAACAAATTTCACTTTGGTTATTTGTTTTCATGGTCATAGATAACAAACCAACGTTGCGTACCATTTTAAACTTCTTTAAGTTCTTTTCTTCTTTTATTCTTAATCATATATATTAATTATAAACTATTCTTAGTTAACATAACATAAAATTATATATAGTTCTTAAATATTTAATATAATTAAATATCTCTTATGACTGTAAACTTTTATCTTCTATAAATTATACATTTATTTTATCTCGTAATATTTGTTGCTTTCCTTTTTTAGTCAACAAACTATTTTATTTGAAGTATTTTATTAAATTAACCATTTTTAAAAATTTAATTGAACAATATTTTTTCCATTTTTTAAATATTTAACTTTTCAATTTCAAAATTTTGATTTTTTTTAATTTTTTACAAAATCTTTAAATTTTTACTTTTTTATAATTCACTAATTTTGAAGGTTATATCAACTTATTCTTGATATATATATATATATATTGTGAACTGTTCCAATTACCAATAACCTCTATTTCCAATTCATGCATTATGAAACATTTTTTGCTTAATGTCTTTTTGCAGTTTTTTTTAACTTGCATGTTTCATTTTTATTTTTAATTTTTACTCTTAAAATTTTTTAATAACAAAATACTTTCAAAACTCACAATACTATGAAAGGGCTTTTTGATAGTTTTGTTCTTAGTTTTAAATTTAGAAACTTTCTAATTATCTTAAATATTTTTGCTAGTTTACATTTCATACTTATCATATTTTAATTAGGAAAATAATTATTGCTTTCAAGTTATAAACTAAAATTTAATTATTTAAATGTTTAATTTCTTTTATATAAACAAATAATTCAAACAAAGTGAGATATAAAAAATAAATATATAGCATAAATACAAAAATATGAAAGGGAAAAAAAAGAAAATCATAATCATAATTTCCCATTTGAGATATTTAACTTTGTTTGTACACTATGTCATCAAAGGCTTTCATTTTGCAAAATATAATTGAGAAATTTCTAAACATAGTACAAAACAAATTTATAATATAGAAACAATGTCTCGAAAAAATTGATCTCAAAAGCATAAATATATCAAATATCAATTTTTGTAAAGGAACAACAAAATAGATAAGGAATATAAAAACATATTGCATTGTTAAATTACTTGTGCATTAAAACATATTTTAAAATATAATTAAATATAAACATATTTTTAATTCTAAAAATTTCAAATTTTTAAATAAATGTTCACAGAATTCTAAAAATGCTTTATCCAATGTTACAATCACAAATATAATATGTACTAAAATGTTTACAATTACAGCAACCATTGAAATAACAAAAATTAATTTTTTAAATATTTATTTAATTTGCCATTATAGGATCACTTCCAAAGCTATAATTTAACAATTACTATAATATAGCGAAAATATATTTAAAAGTGAAAAAAACTTGGAAAAGAAAAAAAATTAAAGTCTTAACGACTACGTGCAATTAGAAAGCATCCTTTGTGATTTGAGAATAAAAATTAACTTCATTGAACTAGCAAAACTAAAATGATGTTGAGATATTAGAAAAATATCTAATGTTTTTAAAACTTTTCAAATTTATGTACACAACAAATTTTTAAAAACTTTTTATAATTTTTTTAGTGAATGTAAAATAGCAAATATATCAAATTAATATGAATCTAAAAAATACCTTTTTAAACTTTTAATTAATTAAACAATGATATTTTTAATTAACAATTAATATCTTTACTACTAAATAAATATTCAAAATTTAGCAAAAAAAGATTCTTCCTGATAAAACTGGTAAAGTTTCCATATGATTTACATTATATATCAGGGATATTTTTGTTAGAACTAGCCTTTTCCAACTTATAACATATCAATGTAAAACGTCATAATAATAATGAAAACAAAACATCGTAACATATGTAAAAACATATAAAAGAGTTAAAATGTAGTATTTCAAATTTATCATTTCTAATTTATATTATATTAGACAAATGATCGTAATTAACTCAACATAAAAATAAATATATTTAATGCTAATATTGTGGTAAAAAAAATGTAAAACTCGTACAGCTATTTACAAATAGTGAAATAGAAATTTGTTTTATATAATATTAATAGATATTAAAGAAAACTTGTACAATGAAAGAATTTTCAGGTCAATTATAGTACTATGTACTCAACTATAAAAAGAATAATATTTTAAAAATTTGTTTTAACATTTAATTAACTCAAAAAAGAAGTATAGTTCTAGAAAAATTGTAAGAACATAATAAAAATTAATTTAAAAAATACAACGTAATAATAAAATTAAAAACTAAAGAACATTGACCATGTATGAAAATATGAAACACAAATTTGATTATTTAGCAAAGGTAAATATTAAATGCGATGTGCAATGAACAAGCTTATCGATTAATGACGGTGTCACAAATTAGTTACTTGAAAATTGAAAATTCTTAAATTTTAAAAAATAAAAATAAATAATTAACACATAAAGAAAAATTTAGCCTACATAAAAAAATGTAAATATATGAAAGAAAGATAATTATTTTAATGAAATAAATGAATTATTGACACAACATAATATTAAATGTTTTTCATGATATTATAAAATTAAACATGGTTAATGTTACAATTAAAAAATGCTCAAAATAACAAACATAAATAAAACAATCATAATAATGGTGTACTTAAAGCATTAAAAGTTGTGTACAACTTATTTATAAAAATATTTTCATCGTATAAACCATAATAAATTTGAAAAGAAAAGGTGCAAACTATTAATTTATTTTAAAAAATAAAATTTTCTAACATAAGTATACAAAACTTTAAAAAAATAATATAAGTATGAAAAAAGGATGAGAAATATTTCCCTTATAAAATTGATTTAGTTGGACATAGATAATGCATATGAGTATTATCTAGGCTAATTGGTGCACAAAGAAATTTATGACAACTATTAGTGCATGATACAAAGTAGTAAAGAATATGTTTAAAAATAATGATTGAGCTGGAGGATGATTTAGATAGTCAAAGTTTGCATAAATATTAGGTAATGCATAGGCATATAATGTTGAATCATAGTAGGTGATACAAAAAATTAAGAGAATTGATATGACTATTTATGGACAAATGTTTAATGATTTAGAACTCTTATTATTTCTTATATTAGTTATGTTGTATACTTGTTTCTCACACAATGTTTTTGTTATAAAAATATCATTATACTATTTATTAATTTTTTAATTAAAATTTTCAAATCACGTAAATCATAATCTACTGGGTCAATCTATTGATTATTGGGTTAATAAGAAATTAATTGATCTAGAGCTCCTAATGCATTAATTTCCTATCTAAAGCATGTGTTTTACATAGCACTTTGAGTTAGAATTATTAAACAAATCACATGATATTCAATTGACACATAAGTGTATTTTCATCCTACTCAAGATAAGGGGCATTACTTTCAATAATCCTTATGTAGGATGAAATATAAAACTATGTTCGCAAGTGTAAACAGTGAAAGTTATGCATAAGTAATAGTGATTTGTTAAAATCTAATTAGTTTAATCAACCACAGGTTTAATGTTAAAGCAACGAGAATTAAAATCATGTTGATACAAAATATGGAATTAAATATTCTTAAAAATCAAATAATTACATGCCCTTTAAGATTACAGTTATGGTGTTGAGCACCAATTATTATGCTTTATTTGATGATAACATTTAAGTAGTAATAATTTATTTTATTAAGTGAATTTTAAGATTTTGTATAGGAGAGGTTTATGTTAATCGACGAACCTACATAATAGAAAATGTTAAATCTTATAAAGATTTTGTTCATTAGAGTGACTTATTATAAGGAGATTCATTTTGAATTTAATTTTAAAATTTCCGCTTCAATTTTTATTGAAATATTAAGCTTTATTGAAATTATTTTTAACAAGTTGTAAAACTTAAACTTCATCATCACTATAGTTTTTATTTAAAATAATTATCATAAGAAACAAAAGACTCCAAATTTTGACTTTTTTTAAAAATCAGCTTACCTTGATCACATCTTTAAAAACCTCTTTCCAAATATGTGAAAAGTAAATTAAGAAAAAAGGCCTTGTTATAACTAATTTAAGCCTAAGCTTTCCTAAGTATAAGATTAAGGCATGACCCTTGAACCCATATGCTACATTATCTTGTCACAAAACCACTTCTAAACTTGGTATTTGCTTATTAGTAAGCAAGAGTCATGATCTTCGACGTGAACCAAGGGCCAAAAAAATATTTTTTTCCAAAATGTATACGCACGAGTAAAGCATATATACAAATATCTAATATGCAAATAAATAATGTGTGTCAAAAATTCCCAATTTTTTTTTGATATATCACATAAAAAATGTGGAAGAAGATGTTCACTATTTGATTTTGTGGTCACATTAAACAATCTAAAATTCATTTACCACTCTAGGACAAGTCGGTCAAAATCCATTAATTGATCACACAATTCTGGTGATAAAACATTCAAATCCACATCCACCTTTCAAAAAACTATAAATTTAAACATAATCATCCGATAATGTAGTTTTCAAGATTGAACGGTCAATGTTTTATCCCTTTCTAAACTATGTAGATTTAAATCAATCTATCTAATTAATATATATTTATAAAATAATGGCCTAGGTTAAAATCTATCATGCATCAATCATTTACCTTGATTCCATCAAATAGTTTTCTTATTTAGTAGTCGACATTAAAATCTATCATGTTTCTATCATTTATCTTATACTCATAACACAACTTTTTCATCTAGCAATCTATGTTAGAATCAACCATGCAGCCCTTATTTATTTTGATCTAACTTAGACATAGAAAATCTTGATGACATTTGATGAATTATTATTGTTATTTTATGAAGATTGTTTTGCCATCGTAACAAATTATTTATTGTAAACGACTATTTTTGATCTCCAACCCACTTATCTTCTTGAAAAAGATAGTTTTTTATTCTTCTATTCCTTTCTTTGTTCAAGTAAAAGCATAATACATTTGTATTTTTTTGATATTTTATAAAATATAAGATTACTATAAGCATCAAATTCAAATGTGTTGTCGCAAATTTTTTCTAATTTTTCTATTTCAATGAAATACTATTATAACTCTTTTATTCTATTTTAGTTTTTTGAGAGTTATCTATTTGTTAAAGCTTATATTACTTAGTTTGATTTTTTTATTCATCCTTTTTTTGGGCTTGATGTAAGCTTCAAAGAGAGCTACATCATCAAAACTTGTTATATTTTTTGTTACTTCTAAATTCACTAATTTCAAATTTTTTAAAATTAAATAAAAATAACTTATTAAAAAATAAAAAAATTGCAAAAGTAATATTAAAAAATAATTATTGGAGTTCAATAGGAAAAAAATAGTTACTTTAAAATATATTTTTAAAAAAACTTTTTCAAAACTCTATGTTTTGCTCTTAAGCATTCATCCCTTTTACTAAGCCAAACTTAAACTAGCATAAAAAAGGCATCCATTTCTAGTGAGAAGAAAATCTTGAGAGAGAATAATGACACAAATTGATACTTCAATGAGTTTTGTTGAAGGTGCATCTTCCAATAAGTCATCACTATTTTTTGGTTAATAAAAATCTATTGGACAATTAGGATTGCAACTCGCATAATGGTAGTACGTAATGAATTGTGGGAGTTACTCCAAATTTCATTCAATTTCACTTATAAAGGAGTTCAAAAGGTGTACAAAAGTACCTAGAATGAATCAAAACTTGATAAGATTTAATAGAGAGTCTTTAAGGAATGTGTCAAATATGATTTGGTTAATGAGATGCTTCTCTTTCTTCTCGTCGAGTTGGCGTTTTGGCATATGAAGGAGATTATTGTGGGCTTTCATTATTTTGATGTTCCTTTTGCCAAAAGAAAGAGGGCTTTAGTTTCATTTAACTATATAAAAAAGATATAGTTATTGTTATTTTCTCTCTATTTGCTAACCTGATAAGGGGTTCAACACCTTCATGCCCATGGTGGATGAAGTAATGTCTTCCCTATGGCTTGTGGAAAGATTCCAATGATTACCTTATCAACTAAATGACAAGTTGTATCGAATTTAGCACTTGAATTTAGTCAATCAAAATTATGTCGACAATCTAAACATTTAGGAGAAAATCAAGAAATTTTTTTTCCAGAATGATACATCCTTCTAGAACCACAAGATAAGGGTAAATATCAAATCACATAACTATTAGTTGTTTAGAATTATTTTCGATGAACATATTAAAAGAATAAGATGAAAGTTGCAATAATGAAGGATTACCTTAACATTAACTTAAACATTTAGTGCTAAATATTACTTTGAAACAAATTTAAAAGAATTAGAAAATATAACAAAATAGGGCAGTACAAAAATTGTAGTGCATGTATAAATATTAAAAATTGAAAATATTATACATAATATGAATAAAATATCAATAATTTCATATTCAAAAAATACAATCCTTAAAACTAGTATTGTGAAATAAAAGTTTCATAACTAACAAAAGCACATGAACAACAAAAATATAATAATGCATATATTAACTAAATATTACATTGACATAAAGTTGCATATAAAAAAATTGTATATCTTCTATTTTACAAAAATATTAAGTAGTTAAAAATACATTTTTCATCTCAAAATAATTTTAAAGTATTATGGCTTTGAATATTATCAAATACACATAACGTAAAAAATAAAATATCTGCATGATGAAAAAAATTAAAGTACTCAAAAATGAGTGACACAATATATTAATAAAATGATTCATTAAATACTTCTACAAACATATGATATACTAACAAAATGTTCAAAGAAATAGGAAGAAATAATATTATGGAATGGAAATAAGGAAGCACAAAAAAATAAAGTGGTTAAAGCCCTCACAATTAACAAATTTAAATTTGTTCTAAAAAGTTCATAGATATGTGAAAGTAATTCATTGAAAATTAGAGCACCATAGTGATAGAAAATTTAAAGTTATTAACAAAGGAAATAACAAATATTTATAACTATTTTAATAATATGTAATTTTTTAATACAAAAAATGAATAAACAAAAACTTAATCTTAATTGAAGGCAATTTATTAATCAAAATATTATGAATGGATAATGCTGATATATGAAACTGCAATATTTAGAAAGGTTATGTTAGTCTAACAAAACTTTAAAACAAAATTAAAAAGAGAGAATATATATACAGTTATACAATACATTAAAGGCATTCTTCATTAATCAAAGGCAAAAAGGCATTTCATTGATTTAAAATTTTTTTAAAGAATTAATAATAAATTAAAAATAATTAAGATAAATTAATAATTATAACTTCAAAAAAAATGTGCATAACACGTGTACAAATTTGTATAAAAAATGAATCTTATAGAAAATTTGAAATATTACTCAAAATGTGGATAACTAATAGTTAAGAAGAATAGAAATGTATTAGATCCATAGGTTCACTAAACCTAAAATTTTAATGATTTTTAAGATGAAGGTGGAGACGACTGACGGACATTTGAGATGACTCTCATCTCATTATATTACCTAATTATGGGTTTCACTGCTTATTGTGCAACTGAAATTTAAACAGTTGTAGACTTTTTGCCACACCTTTTTGTCATTAACTAAAAATAACTTTATCGATTTTTATTTTGATACAAAATATTTTTGATAGTTTTGTTAGTATGTTAAATGATTTATTAATATTTTTAGACTTTTTTATATTTCATACTATTAAGTACCTAATATTTTTAACAATTCATCATTTATTAATTTTTTTCTATATATGACTTTATTTTTAAAATATTTTAAAAAATTTTTCAGAATTTAAACATTTTTAATTTTTATTATTTTATGTTTTATTATGTAATTTTTTTGTAATTGAATAGAAGAAGGCATTTCATTATTACTATTCATCCTTAATATGTAATTTCCAAGGGATTCTTACAATTTTTTGAATTGTAAATAATTTGCTATTTATTAATTTATCTTTTACAATTTTATTGTTCAATAGTTTTTGTCATTTTCTAATTTTCAAAATTTGTATTAACTTTATTTCATTTTTATATGTCTCTTTCTTTGAAAGTAAACTTTATTTTTTTCGTAATTCTATTTAACTTAAAATTTCATTTATTAGATTCATTTTTTATTTCTTTTCTAGTGGATTATTCTTCTATAATAACTTATTATAGCATTATCTTGAAAGTTGCTTTAGAATAGTTGTGTACATTGGTAAATATTTAATATCTTTAATTACTTAAAGTGTTTTTTAAACCTATATTTATTTCAAAATTTTATTCAAATTTCAATTTTTTTTTATTTTAATAACAAAAATAACTTAGTTTTGTCTATTATAAGTAATTTTTTTGTTATCTAAAATTTTTCATTTTAGATTGATTAAAAGCAATTTGAAAAAAGTAACTTAAAATGAATTTTTAAGACACGAAATGTTGTGTAAATTAAATTAAAAAATTAACTAAAATAAGAATTTTGTTATGCTACAAAAAACATTTTTATAATATTGGAATAAAGTCATATAAAGTAATATATGTTATTAGTTAGAAACTTTTAAAAATCAAAGAGCACTAATTTATTTTATTTATAATTTTAAATTATTTGTACAAACATTAAACCAAAAAAATATTTAGGCAATATAAAATCTTTGTAAGAAAAGTTACTATAAATTATAATGTAATAGAAAGCTATAATATATGAACAAAACTAAATGATGAAATTGCATATCAAATGTTTAAAAAAAAGGCATTTAATTAAGGATAACATCATTGTAAAATTAAAAGAAAGACCATAATAAAACTTTGATAAATAGTTACATAGAATACTATGTTTTAGAAAAAAATTTGTCACCAAAAGTTTGTAAATAATACCTATATAAAAGTGTATTGAAAACAAAATTTAAAATATTATGTGTTAGTAGCATATTAAAAATTTAATGTGATAATAAGATAATAAAAAAATTTTGTTTGTCAAAATGGTGTGAATAAGGCAATGTAGTTAAGATACCATTAAACAATCATTACTGCGTGCATTACGCATTAGTTTGAAATAATATAATGAACATATTAACATAAGAAAATTTAGAATTAACATAAAAGATAGTAGCAAATTTATATGTTTATAACTTTGTGCATAATTATCGAAAAATAATTTTTTCATTAAAGAATATAAAACATTTACAAACAAACAAAAACATATAAAAAATAAACAAGATAATTATTGAATAAAATACTTCAATTACTTCAGAGAATGAGTGTTACAAATTTTTTGATATGTATCTTGACAAATAAATTAATTAAAAAAGAGTATAATGAATAGAAGATTATAAAATAATTAATTATTTGAAATGTCAATTCATATATAAAACAAGTTCAAAAAACATTTTTTGTAAGTACTGTAAATGATTAAAGCAATATAAACAAAAACATTTACATACAGTTAGTTTGATGATATGATAGTTGTATGTTTCATCATAATTAATGATCCTTTTCCTAATGCAACAATTCTTAATATCACTTTTGTGAGAAGTGATGGAAAAAAGAAAAAACTAAAATCATAAGTAATACAAACATATTATTGTAACTAGAACTAGTTAAAAGAATGAAATTTAATAAATTCAATTAATTTCTTAATAATGAAATATCAACATTTTTTACTTGATGAATTACAAGAATAGAATTTGTTTTTGAACAAAAAGATTTTAAAAAAATTATAAATATGAATGTAATAAAAAAGTTTTTTTTATCAATAACTAGAGGATAAATATTCTTTAAAAATCTTATCAAAGGTCAATTGTTTTTTTATCAAAAGTTTTTTTGAGTTAATGAAATAATCATTATGATTCGAAATCACTAGTGTTGCATTGCCATATTTGGCTTTTCTTCCCTAATTTTTAACATTTTCCTATGACCCATATTATGGGTTAGAATTATTGTATTTTTAATGGAAGCATGATGATAGCACACTTGCTATGTGTTTTTTAAATTATTCTGGAGCAATTGTGTTTTAGCAATTCCACACATGGCATAACTATAATCTGTATGTCAAAAATATTATGCTTCATATTAGTCATGTAGTTCCCATAAGAGTAAATATTTTGAGTGACTTGTCTCCTTTACTTCCATCCTAATAATTTACATAGCGCAATAATTGCATCTTAACTACTTCTATTTAAGTTTAGATTGAAAACGACTTACAGAGGGTCATTGAAATAATCATTATGTTTCAAAATCACTACTTGTAGCATTGCTACATTTTACTTTTCTTCCCCCATTTTTAACATTTTCCTACAACCCACATAATGGCTTCACATTATTGTATTGTAATTGAAGGCATGATGCTAGCAGATTTGCTATTTGACTTATTTGAAATTATTCATGAGCAATAGTGTTTCAACAGCTCTGCTCATTACCTCACTATCGTGAATATGTCAACATAATTATGTTTTGTATTGGCCAAGTAGCTGCCATAAGAGTAAAAGTTTCAAGTGACTTGTCTCCTTTACCTCCAAACTAATAATTAACATATCAAAGCAATTTCATCTGTACTACTTCTAAAGAAGTTAAATCTTTTTTGGAGACAATTACAACTTTTTGAAAGCAAGTTTTAAAAAAATTTTCATTGAAATTTTACTATATTTTGATGTACTTCTTATGACACTTGTGACCTACTATTTTTACATTAGGTATATTTTTTAGAAGATTCGATTCTTTGTTATGGAAAAAACTAAATTGCAAAATATTTATCCTTTTTAGAGTTATCTTATGAAAACATACCAGCCTTGAAAGATGCAAAACAGTGCATTCAACATTCTAAACATAAGCATCTCAAATTATACCTTAGTTACAAGGGTTTTTATTATACTCAAAACATCAAATGATTCATGTTAGACATGAATTGTACTAAATTACTTAATCCACTATGAAAATCTAATCGATTAGTATGTGCAATCTCCCAATATGTTTAACATTAAATTTTTTTAAGAAGCTAAATTTTTTTATTAATGAGTCTTATTGTTTACTTGGGATTATCTAATAAAATTTACCAATATTAATCCTAATACACTTTTTACACCCATTTCAAGAACTTTTGTGAAGCCATTGAAGTTAAAGAATCTCAAACATATCGTATTGCTATTAACTATAGAAATTACATACATATTACTTTGTGTGATGGATTTATATGGCTATATTTATATTGTATTTGGAAAGAACTTAGTTGTGTTGAGTAAGTGGTTGGCATTTTGGTTATGAAAGTTCTATCACATAAGATATCCATTTTATTACTTAATACATCATCTTTATATTTTATCAATGATAAATTTAGAGGTGAAGTTTTGAGTTTCATTAATAAAAATATAAATCTAAAAAAAATTTTAAAATTTGTCCACCTAAGTTAACACGAAGTGAATCTAATTAACATCTAAATAATATCCTAATTCTACTTCTTAATATAATAATAAAACTTTTAAACATTACCATTTTGAAACATATCTACTTATGTTTATCTATCTTAATTTTAATCTAACTAAAGCATTTAAAGAAACGTATTATGAATTTGTGTTACTACAAAAAATGTTCTTGCCATGATCTGAAACATAACACTAAGTATAATGTTTACTTGCCTATTTATATGAATTTATTTTAATAAAGAAAGGTCGCATCTTCAAAATAAAAGTTGAACTCAATGAAATATACTAAGAGTTTAAATACATAAAGTATGAAATTTTTTAGTAGAATAACTAATATAAGAACATTTGTATTACAAGAATAATAATGATAATTTCTTAGTTTTTTTTACTTTGTAATATTTATTTATTTGCAATGGATTATGTAGAAGGAATGTTTTAATAAATGAAGGTTAGCATTTTGATACATGAATTCCTACTATCAACATGTTAAAAAACTTTATGAATGAAAATATAAAATTTGTATTGTAATATTTGATTTGTTTATTATTGAAATTTTGGGGCACAATTAAGCAATTAAAGAAGACCAAAAAAATTGTCCATCCTTTGTTTTCTTTTATTCTTTATCCATCTTTAATTTATCATTATAGCATAAATGCAAGTAATAAATTTAGTAGGAGGATCTTCATTCTACCTTTTTCTTCAAAATTCTTGTTGTCATATATATTTTTAATATAACATTTATCATGCTTTTATGTAAAATATATATATATATTTAATTAACAAAATATTAAATTATTATTGATAAACCATATGTTCTATTATTTTTATTATTTTTCAATTGTTACTTTTTTAATTTATTTATTTTTTTTGAATATATGTGCAATGCTTTATTACAATTTGCACACAACAATTTAATGATTTTTAGATTTTCTTGTAGTGTCTATTATTTTAATTTTTTGACACCAAAGAAACTTTTGTTTCACTTTTGTTTTGTGAAATATGTTTTCTTGTCACATTTTATTGATATTGTGTTGTGAATATATTTGTAATATTATATGTTTTATGTTTTCAATTTGTTTATTTCCTTTAATTTTTTTATTTTTAATTTCTCTTGTTTGTTTTATTTGTATTGATATGTGAATTTTTTTCATATGTAATACAATTCAAGTACTATATATGTTTAATAAATTAAATAAATTTTTAGATTTTACAATTTTATTTTTTCATAATATTCAAAAAAACATTCTTTCCTTACTTTTATGTTAACTATTTTTAGTCATTCTTTGAAAATGTTGATTTTTTTGACATTTCAATATAACAATAATTCTTTTTTCTTTCCTTAATAAATCCATTCATATTGGCACATTCAAAGACATGCCTAATTAGCAAAAATAATTATAATATAGATATGGAAATAGATCAAATTCTAGAAGGTTATGAATTAAATATCATAATATAAATTGTAAATAAATACCATTTAAATAAAAATGTTGTAAGCCAAGAAAATGTTAAATTGTCGAGAAATAAGTGTAAAACTTTAAAACATGTATAATTTTTTAAATATTTAACTAATTAAATCATGATAAATTTGAAAATATAAAAAATAAAAAGATTACTAAATAATAAAACCATTAAAATGGCTCAAATAATTATCACCAAATGCATTAGAAATGAAAAAAATTCCCCTAGAGATGTAATGGTTTCAAACCTTTTAATGTAAATGTTTTGAATCAATCAAAATATATATATGGTTATTAAAATTATTTAATAATTAAAATTTTAATCATTAGGTTAAATATATTTGGTGGTTGCAATAAACATTTAATAAAAAACAAATCAACATCAATAAATAAAATAAAATAATTAGTGAAATAGTTTAAAAAAATTAAATGTTACAAAACTTTATGCAAAATGTTTAACAAAATTTCTAAAACATTTTAAAATAATGTCAATAAAATATGATTAAAATGGTTTGATTAATTAAAATTTAATTTCCTATTTAGTATATAAAAAGAATAAAAAAATAGAAAATTTTCTTAGCATATAGTTTGAAACGTTGGCATCATGTCAATAAAACAATATACTAAAATATAGCATTATTTCATTAACATTTCAATTAGTTTTTAATAATGTCAAAGACCTAAATAATAATAAAAAAATAAGAATATTTTTTAATATATTATATATGCTATGAAATGCTAAATTTTCTTTGCATATAAATGTCAAATATTAAAATGTTACTAGTCATAATAAAGATTTCCTATTAGTGCATGTGTCATAAATCGCATTTTAGAAATAAGAAAGTCATTGATTTTATTGCAATCTGCCACCTAACAAAATAAATATTTAATAATACAATTTTAAAATTTTGTAAAAATATAAAAAAAGTACAAAACATACGTCAAGAAGCATAAAAGAATACTATAATTAAATATAATATATAGAGCACACGCTTGACATTGAGTTGCTAAAGGAAAGTTAGTTCCATATTGTTGAAAAGAAAAATAGTTTTCTCTTTATAATACCCATCATGGGTGTATAATATTAAACAAATTGAGCTTGGCTCCCTCTTTGTTTCATCATCTAAAACACTCATATGTGTATAGCTCATTTCATGGTGATAGGAAAAATAAGACCCCATTCACATTCGAAATTCAAGTTTATTACCTTTCAATTCATTACATTACTCTAATGTTGTTTAGGATGCACCTTCAGTAATTTCCTACCTTATTTTAGCTTGGCCTCCCAATCTGATGCTACCAGGCAAAATTAGCATTGGTCCACCCAACTACTTTGCACTTGGCCAGCTTAGTGAGGCTTAATTTTTTTTCTTATTCATGAAAATATAAAATGATTAATTATTTAGATTATGAAAAGCTTAGCAATTAACATTAAATTTAGCAAAGATGCATTACATGGATTTAATAAAAAAGATAAGATTGTGCAAAAATGAAATTTAATAAGTTTTCTAAATTAAGGAAAAGAAGAATAAAATACTAAATATTTATAGCTTAACTCATCAAACACAAAGTTGACCATAATCTCTCTCCTTGATGATTATAAAACATAAGTATTTAGATAAAAATATAAGTAAAAAACTTATATTTTATGATAAATGGTATTAAAAATGAAAAGTTGGTGCTCCAACTTAATTCATACTCCTCCTTACTATATGTTCCTGCTCAATTAAACCATGGTTATTCTCCCTTTTTAATACTATGAAAAACTAGTATAATTTATGCAATTTGTATTACACCTAATTATTATCTTATGAATTGAAATTGATCAGTTGGTAGAAATTTTGTAAATATGTGGACCAATTCTTGTTTAATAGAAACATAAGTGAATATTATTAAACCTTTAACTACTTGAAAAATTTTCATAGCCAAATTTTTTGAATAAATATTTTAATTACTTTGTTTGTAAAATTGAAATCTCATCTTTTAGTTGCATAATTTATAATCCAAAGAAGAAATTTATTTCACATGTTATACTTATCTTAAACTCCCATATGATTAACTCCATAAGTTCCTTACACATCCTAATTAACATTCAATTTCTTATTTTTAAATATGGGTGTTAAATAAATTCTACTTATTGTATAACAAGTTGTGTTAGTTTCCTTTGCCAAAAAGGAATTTGATAAGTTGTATTCGATCAACATAGTTCTAGCCATCTCAAACAAGGTTCTTCTCTTTATTTCTACAATCCCATTTTGTTGTTGTGAATAATGACATGCAAATTGAAGCCCCACATTTTTAAACTTGTCACTACTATCACATTGAATACAAATTAGTTTGATAAATGTTTTCTCTTCTATCTCTTTTATTAAATTAACAAAGATTTCATATGTCACACTCTTACTATTAATAAATACAACCTAGAATCATTAATAATACTAAATTTATATTTTTTCTACCTAAACAATAGGATTGTGGAGTCTAAAAAGGTCTAAGTAAACAATAACTGAAGGTCAACTAGTAGTCAAGTCATTTTTATGTTTAAAAGAAATATTTAACTTTCCATGCTTATTAACACGTTTCATACATTTTTCAACTAGTCCTGTTTCACTTGAGAAGATCTCTAACTATATCTGGCTTGCTTGTTTTTGTATGTAGAATATCCCATGTGACCAATTTTGATTATCTTTTTCTCAAACTTGTCTCCAATTGTTACTATCTATTTGGGCCACATCTTATTGAGCTAGACGTTGATCGATCTTTAGTCATATGTCTTGAGCATCAACTACTCAATTCTTAGGAGTTAGAATTTGATTTTTTACATAAATTATAAAAGTTTTACTTAATAATCATAAAATGTAAATTTTATTTGCCTTATTTCTATGCATAATTCCAAAGTGTATTGCTTCTAACCTATTAATGTCTCCAAAACCCTATATCTCTATAAAATGATTATGAAAAAAACTTATTTTAAATTCTTTAGCTTGATGCTTCATAGCATGATTAGATTACAAAAAATTAAGTTAATTACAATGAGGGAATTCTTTGCAAGTAATAGAGAAATGGATGGTCTTTGTAGGAGAGTAAATTGTTACTATTATGAAGCTACATTTCTTACAAAGTATAGGTGCTTTAGTTATAGTACTTACAATGTTAAAAATTTAAAATTAAGAATATTTTCTTCACATGGTGATACGTAAATGATGTGTTTCCATTTTTTGCAAACCAACAACTCTTTTATTGATGGAATAGATCTTTGGATTGATTTAAGACTGATAATGGAGACCAATTATCTTCCCTATATGGAAGGGACACTCAAATGTCTATACTAAGGTTGAAAAATATAAGTGTCACTCTTGTGGGCAGAACCTTATTGAATCATGATTTGCTCAAAACCTTCCTAACATAATGGATTAACATATGAACAAGTTCTTATCATACCAATCCCTATTACTGATCATTTCTCCATAATTAACTAAATCTAAACAACTTAGATTTTAAAGCACTTGGATTCAAAGCCTAGAACTCTCTTTAGTGGTTGCTTAACGTTGGAGTCTTTCAATTGTTAGGCTAGGAAGGACAGGCCTAGCTTACAAGTCAAAGAGAGCTAAAGCCCACCTTAATGAATGGAGTAAAATTTAATTTGGTCATTTATTTTCTTTGATTGAAGAAGAAGAATAACATGTTATGGAGAAGGTGAACAACTTCAAAGAGTTACAAATGAGTTATCAATGTTAGAACTAACAAATGTTAATATGAACTAAAGAAAGTTATTAAAATAGAAGATATCTATGGGGAAGACATATCAGAATACTAAGGGATACATTTTTTGAATTCTAGAGGATAGTTTAGAATTCTGAATGCCACAAAGGTTTACAAAATAAATCGATAAAATTCTTTTAAAAAAAATTAACTTAAAGAACAACAAAATAAATTACCATAATTTGTTCTCAAACTGGCAGAAGCATTTCAGGTAACAGTAATGGTGAATGGTGAGGTAATAGGAAATGTACGATGCAACACAGGTTAATCAGTGCATCACTTTGGGTTCCAATTTCAATGAGTAGCATAGGTAGAGAGGCATTGACACTTTGAGTCCACTTTGTAGTCAATGCAAATTGAAGAGAGTTAGCATGAGTTGAGTCACCACTAATGGTGGTGGTGACGACCACTATCAAAGGTGGATGATAGTAAAATAACCCCAAAACTAAATTTCATGCACTTTTTAAATCTACTTCATACTGACAAGTGAACTGGCCAAAGGGAAAGTTTATACTGAATATAAAGATAAAAATCTCTAAAGAGTTTTTAATTATTCTTTAACTAAATTAAGCTTATCAATAGATACAAATAAGTTGGTGCACTAATAAAGAAATAGAAATATGCAATAAATGAGGCTCTACTACAATTGTTCCCCATAATCATAATGATTACAAAAATTAATGAGAATTATAGTGGCCAATCCTAATAAGGCACCAAGTTCAAATGGAACTAAAACATCATCAAGTTAAACTTCTACAAGATGCACTGGATACTACTGCATTAGAAGTATAAGAGCTAAAAGATAGGTGTTGTGAAGCTTAAGAATGGTGATAAAATATCAAATTTATTCCACATAATATTCAATAACAAGAAATTTAAGGGTAATATATAATGTCTTAAAGATCGAAGTGGGAGTTGGGCCTTAGAGAAGGAATTAATTGCAAAAAATTTTGTGGATTGCTTAACATCTCTTTATTCCTTACTAAGAAAATTTAGAGGTGCTTTGCTTTATGATTGTTTGACCAAGTAAAAAGTAATTTAATGCTAATTCAACTAGTTAATAAAGTGGAAATACAACAAATTATTTTTTTGATGGATTCTTCATGTGCTTACATATTCGATGGGTTTCATGTTTTATTTTCCAAGCAGTGTTGGTCCTTATTTTAAGATTACATTTATGACTCTATCAATGGTTTTCTTATTGGTATCCCATGACCTAAAGAATGCACTTGTGCTAATTTAATTTTTCTTTTAAAGATTAATTATATTACATCTTTTAAAGATTAATTGTATTACATCTTTCAAAGACTTTGTGACAATTGGCTATATAGTTTCTCAAAAATACACTAAGTTGTTAGTAGTTTGCATATAGTGTTTCCTACACATCGTCATCTTCATGGAGTAATCAGCTTTACTAAAGAAGGGCATATCACAAAAACTATCTACCGACATAAGAAGTCATACTTTCATAAGAGCAGACTAATGATTCAGATGAGAAGATCGAAGCTAATAGCTCGATTATCAAGCTAGACTTTAAGAATTTGTTCAATAATATATCATAAGAAAACAAAGTAATGCACAAGTTTAACTTCAATAGTTAATTTATTCATCCAATCATGAGTAATTATAATATAAGCTGGTTGATAGTCATTATTAACAAAGAAGGAAATGGTTCCATCTAACTCTCCCATTAGCTAAAGCATGGTAACCCTCTATCCTCATTTCCTCTCCACATAGTAATTAAAGCATTATCAAGAGGCTTAAACAATCTACATATACAAGGTAAAGTGAAGCACTCGGCCACTCGAAGTGGTTGTTAACCAAAGTCCCATTTGTGCTTTGTAGATTACTTTTTCTCTGCTTAAGAGGTGACAAATGGTCAATAAAAAATTTCAAGTTATTCCTCTCTGATCTCTAAGGTACATCAAGTTTATGGATTAATGCGTAATAGATTTTCTTTTTTAGATGTACAAACATGAAACACAACTAGGAGAAAGTTTAGAAGGAGGTCCTCCTTCAGAAAAGATACCATCTTATAATCCCTCAACTCAAAAGCAGATTTTTCAAAGCTAGGAAATAAGAGGTCCACCATAAACACTAGATTGACAAAACATGCAAAAAAATTACTCTTAATGGGAGGTAGTTCTTGTCACTCATGTCCTCTAATTGATAACACTTTATAATCTAATGACATCTTATGTTCTCAATAATATTATTAATTTTTTAGAATGTGTAATAAATGGTTTCCTTTGGGGTGATAATGATTTGGAAAGGAAGCACCATTTGGCTGACTAGAATGACATTAGCATCCCCTATAAACTCTATGGATTATTATTTAAGAATTTGAAGGATTTTAATGATTCATATAATTTAAAGCTTTTTAGAAGGTCTACACCTCAAGTATTATCTATTTTATATACATGAGTTATAATTTCCTTAATAGAAAATGTTATGCAGCGTGCTCAATGTCTTGGAATGAAATAAAGAGAATCATTATCACTATTTTATATTTTGTAATACTTGGTGCAAAATAGATAACGATTGCATTAGTTACTAGACACTCACCAAGGATAGTAAGTTCATTATCAATTAAGAGTAAGATAAGCTTAGAGGTGATTAGTTTCCATTCAGACAATTAATAAAAAAATAAAATGGAATGATTGTCAAACTTGAAAAATTTTGCTACTTATGTGGGAACTCCTAAATAACTAGTTACCTTTTTTTAACAACTTGTGCAAGTTGAATTTCAATTTATAGACAAATGCTATTTTTCTTTATATAAGGACTCTCAAATGAATTGTGTGGAACCCATTTGAAATTAATCTTAGCATTAAAAAAACCCAAAATCATATTCATGAAATGCTTCGATATTGGTGGAAGTGTAGTCGCTCAAATACAATAGCTATTGAAGGATTTAGTGTTCTACTATGTCTCATATTCTGAAATATCTAGAAGATATAAATTCAAAACAATTCAATGAGCAAATGTTCCCTATTCCTTAATAGAGTTCAACATAATACTTATGCAATTTTCAAATGTTGTCTAAACATGCACAGAAGTTCAATAGATCATCAAATAGTAAAACATTCATTGCATCCAAGATTTTTTGAGATCAATTAAAAAATTAAAAAAGTTGTTTAATGGACTCCACTAATAGAGGATTTACTCAAGTTTAATTCTAATGGATTAACTAGAAGGAGCCAAGGCCCTATAGGTTGTGTTCGTGTGATTGGACACTACTTTGTAGAGCTATTAAAGCACTCTCAATTTACATAATATCAAAAAATATATATAAGTTGAAGCCATTGAAATACTATTTGATTTAAACATATGTGGATAATTTGGGGTTATGTAAATATTATTATATAATCAAAAAATTAATCAATCCCTATAATGTTGCATAAAATAATTGGAATCACTTGTTGTATCTTAATTCTACTAAATTGTAATAAACTAGTAGGCTTAAATAGCTAATAATTGTATTCATTATAGGTTTAAGTTCAAAACAAATTTCAAAAGTTTGTAAAGCTTTAATTAAGCCTGGTGAGGGGAGATGTTGATATGGTCGTAAGGAAAGTCATCCAACTAATACTCCATAATCAAAGGTAAGAAATGGGTTCACATGATCATTATGGTTGACTTGGATTTGTTCTTGTAGAAATTACTAAGCATGTGGTGCTAAAAAGAATGAACTAAAACATTGGAAAACTACTAGATTTTATCATATAACTTTTATTTCAGCTTAAGAAATAAATTTTATCATACTAATATGGTCATTAATGACTAAATAAATAGATGTCACTTATCAAATTTTTCAACATTTATGGTTACAGATTTCATCACTATATTGAGTTATATCTTACTTCTTAGAAATACAATCACTAGCTAAGCAGCTACCTAACATAAACTTTTAAATTGATCCAAAAAAATTAATAATGCTTCAATAATCAATTTGAATTATTCCAACGGTGAACAATTTCTTAGCATATAAAAAACGATTCCTTAATTAGCCTAGTATAACATTTCACATCAAGACTGTCATCATCAATGAACATTTCTTCATGCTGACCATTCATATCAATCTTTTATGTTTCCTCTTTGTGTCAAGTTCATTCTAATACTACCACTCATTAGAAAGGATTAGACAAATATGTTGACTCTAATTTGCTTTTTGTAAATCCTGCAATCACAAAATTTATCAATGTACTACACTATATCTTACTTCATAGCAAGATTGTCATTACCTAAATATGTGGCATGGCATGAACCATTTGGATTTCTTTGAAATCTCTTTGATTTGTGTCAGATAATTTATTTACAATAATACACTAATAAATTAATGAAACTTATCCATTGAGGCACATTGTCTAAATTATCATGATTCAGTTCCATAATTAGCTTGGTTTACTGTTCATCAAACTTTTCATCAAATGTTAACCAACATGGTTCTCATCATACAATATGATAAGTACTTAGACCAAGGTTAGTCATTGCACTCTTATGTGTTCTTATACAATTTTGATGCACAACTTATGTGTAATCAATCATAGTCACTATAGATACCTCTATGTATTATACTCATTCCAACTAATAAATTGAATTGGTAATATTTATACTTTAATGAGACACTCCATATCAATGAATAGTAGCTTTTTAGCATATGACATTCAGGTGCATCAACACATCAAAAGCTTATAGATGCTCATCTTCACACGCACATATCAATAGCAACCTTTAGAAGTCTTGATAAAAATAAGAATGCATTTTAATAAAGAACTATATCTATTGTAACCTCTAATATGTGGTAATATTTTTTTAATAAAGCATAGGTTGAGAAATGGTCTCCATAGCCTTGAAATGGTGGAAAAGATGATTAAATAGTTTTTAGAAAAATTAAATAATTATAATAAACACAAATAGATCTATATAACTTATGATAAATATAATCGTTCATTAATGAAATTACATATCATCATTTTATTATTAAAAATTTTGAAAACCTCAAATTTTTTCATTGTCACCATTAAAGCCATGTAATTATTAAGGAAGCTATTGGGATCATTTATGTCATCAACATAACTTAAAAAATTTTATATGATTTTGATATCTGTGATCATATAAAGCCAAACATCATGTGCAATAAAATTACACATTATTTCTTCTTTGAAGAGTAAATTGCAAAATTTTTTTTACTTTAGAATTACGCAATAGGTTAGACTTCTCGCTTTAAAAAAGTCATTGAGTAGTTATGTTTTAGCATTCAGAAAACATTAGTAAGGTTGTGACATAGCAGCATTCCATACATCACACAAATATTCCATTTGGAGACGTACAAGTCCACTAAGATATAAGGCAATTCCTAGTTTAGAACCTCTATTTTAGTAAGACTCTGATATTATTCCTATTATGGGAGCCAGTTACAATAACGCTTGTTTGTTACATATTTTACTTTTCTTTTTATAAATTTTTGAGCTATTCATATTTAAAATTTAGTTTAAGGCATTAAGACATTGATTAGTAGCTTTTTAGATACTTATAGCTTCGAATTCTATCCAAGACATTCTTACTATAGTATTGTAATTTTGTTAGCAAAAAACTAATTTTAAAATGACTTTAAAATGGCTTAAATTTCAGCATTGGGTTGCTTTTTGCTACTACTCATTGTGATCTTTCAACTTTAACTGTACTAGCATTGGTTTGTTTGGTGTACATGAGCCACCTCGACTCTTTCAACTCATTGACCACTCAGCACACACTCACCAGTGTTGATCTAGAATCCATGAAATTTCCTATCCAATCAACACATGTCAACTTGTTAGCTTGTGCTGACCTGCAAATTAGACTTGAGATCCAATTATTTCTCTTCTCTTATGCTGCACTAACCATGTAATCCACTTCGTTACCTCTCACTACACAAGCACTAACAATGCAAATGCCAATTTGGGAGTTTCTTATGCCAAATTAAGTTTGCATCATTTGTAGGAAAATTTTTTGCTAAATTAAAATTATGTTTTTTTATAATTTGTGAGGACATTTTTAATCCTAAAAATGTACTTTACAATTACAATATGTGTTCTAGAATATTTCAATAACATCCTTGTGTTTCATAAACTAACAAATTTTCATTGTAGCTTTGAGATCTCTATAAATAATGATGCTTAAAATATTGTAAGTAATGTTATTTAAAGGAAATAACAAAGTGCTAACACTAAGCTAGTTTAGTAGAAGCATGCAGTGTGATTCTAAAGTTAACCTAGGAAGGAGTGTGAATGGCTTAAAAAGAGAGATCCTAACAAATTATTCAATATTCATAAGAGCAACAAATCTCTAAGAAAGCTGTTAATCACTTAATCACAACCTTTTGAAATTAAAAATCTTATCTAAATTTCTAATTTTTCTTAATGAACAAGATATTGTCTTATTTATCATTCTAAGAACTAGACTGTGCACCTTGATACTTCACCACTAACTAGAGTATTTTTAATATTGGTTGTTGAAACCACTTTTTCTTTAGATTAGATTACCATCTCTTATGTTAATGATCAGTATATGTTCTAAGTTTCTAGGAAAGTTTTTACTTAGATAATGATACTATTATTTGTTATTATAGACTAATAACATCTTTGGGTAGGCCTTTATGTGGATATGATGCATGAACTTAAGAACTTTTCAATTATCGATGACCTACAAATCGGTTTTAACATATGATCATATACAAACTTGGTATTAAAGGATGGTTAGCTATACGAATCTTTTATAATTTGTAATTTATCATTAAAGTAAAATATTTTAATTTTTTTATGCATTTTTATGGCTAAAACTTATTGAACATTATATGAAAAAATAGAAAATACGAAATAATCAAAATAAAAAGCTTATTTTCAAGTGTGAAGCTACAACATGTATTTATTTATGTGTTCTTTTGCTAATACATTTCATGATTTGTTTGTTTTTCGTTATCTTCATGATCTCAAATGACAAAATTTTTTCAAACCTAATTGTTTATGACTAGTAGGCCAATAAAATAATATAAATATGTAATTCTCTATTAGTTATCCATTTTTAGGCCTAATAATGTAACTTATAATTATAGAACTAATTCATTGTATGCAAGAGCTAAGAGCAACCTTAGTTACATGCATTGACTAAATGGGAAAATTAGTGAAAATAGATGTGGTGGAACTAATAGACTAAGTTAGTTTATTATAAGTGAGTTTGAAGTGATGAAAATATCTTTTGAAAATGAACTTAACTGAATGTAATATCAACCTAGGTGTTAAGCTTCCCCACATACCCACGATAGCTGACATAGTAAGGATAATGATTATTAGCTTAACATTGTTAAAATAGGAGTCATAACATTTGATGCAAGTTTAGACCCCTAAGCATATGAAATTTGGAAAATGAGAATACAACATTATTTTAAATGATATGATCCTAATAAGCATGAAAAGTAATGAGTTGAAAAAACTTGGGCTCATATCACATACTAGATTATTTATTCATACATTAAAAAAAGTATATTTCTGATAAGCAAGCATTACCATGATCATAGAAAGAAATCAAAACTTGCCTGAAAACTAAATATTTACTCACTTGTTTTTTTGGTGAACTTTTGGATAAATAACAACATTTATCTTAAGGTTACAAGACTTCTAACAAGTACATTACTAAATTAGAGGATTATATGCTTTAATGTGATGTCATGGAGCTAGTTCAACTGACATTCTTTTTATTTTAAGTTAGGCTTAGAGAGTCTATTTAATTGTGTTATACATGAGAAATATTATTAGTTTATAAAAGACACATATAATAGCTTATGATTAAAAATATCAATTACTTATGAGAGTTAGATTCCATTGAGCACATTCTACCCTAAACTACATATCACTACTTCCACAATTCTACTACTTGTACTCTATAAACAAACTTTTTCTCTTCACAAATACTACTAACTCATTGAATTGAACCCTTGGACAAACCATCTACTACTTCTAAAATAGAGTAAAATCATTGTCAAAACAAAGGGCATGTCATAACCTAATATCCTAAGAGAGCCCTAGACATAAACATAAAAGAAGGAATGAAAGAAAGCATTATAATTAAGGAAAATGAGGTTATATAGTTAGATGAGGATGTTGAAGTACAATTAAAAACACTAGATTAAATAATTTAATATATTGCGCAACCTATAATTATTGTGAGATGTAGTTTTATTAGATTAGGAATACGTAAAAATTGTTGGCGAACTAAAATATTTTGTATGTTCATTAGAATTAATGACTAACTTATAAAATTATTATAAATAATAATAGTTGTATCATTGTCATATTCGAGAATACTACCAAAAAGATAGGTTTAAGTCTCATAAACCATCTCCACCCATACACAGCATCATCAATCAACAAAACATGAATTTCTACAAAAACAAATTGTTGCATTCCTTTCAGGTTTGGTTAATATTTCAAGAAATTTTGGTATAATGTTATCCCAATGTCAGTAGATTGTCTTAATTTAGAAATATCTTGGTTATTCGATTGAGACGTTCTCATAAATGAAGTAAAAATACTTATACTTTAGGATAACAAGGAGCAAAGATCACATAATACCTTCTACCTCCCTTAAAAAGAATTTCTAACCTGAATACTCCAAAAAAAAGATAAGAAGAAAGAAAAAATAATTTGCCATTTCAGTAGTTAAGATTATGACGGATATAACCAATGGTAAAGTTAACTAGATTGTAACAATTCAGGAAGCCCATACTGGTAAAATCACCCCACGACCCATGGCCTAACCCCTATTAAAAGAATTTGTGAAGTTGTTCTTGATGACTTGCTAAACACACTCAAATTTTTAAGAGATTCAACATGCTATTGATCTAGTCTCTAACACTTCACTATCACATTACTAAATTACTGATTAAATCTATTTTCTCAAGAAGAACTTATTTGATAACTAAAAGAGCCCATTCAAAAGAAATTTTTTATGAAAATTATTAGAGCATGTGCGACATCACTTTTTTTTGTCCAAAAATGATAAAACTTGGTGCATGCACATATATCATCATGTCATTAACAAAATAATGATTAAGTATAGAATTCCAACTCATATCCTCTATAATTTGTTAGTTCAAATAGTTGGAGCCCCATATTTTTTAAAATAGATCTCAAACTTTGATATTACTATGCATGTTACCTTTTTCTTCAATGTGTCCACATTTGAAGCTATTAATGCATAAGTTTAATTTAGTGACATTCCAATGTGCCTATCTTGCTTTATTTAAATAACTTAGATCATCCCTGACCCTTCAGATTGTGCTAATAATGTTTTATTAAATAATCTATTAAGTTGTACAACTATTTGATCCAATATTTTCAACCATGGAATGAGTGAGTAACAACAATTATAAGCATGTAGCATCAATTTAATCCAGATTCTATTTCCACTCCTTGTTCAAATTTTACTATGTAGTCCACTATAAAGCTTACTCAAATTCATTGAAATATCATTAGTTCATTTCTTTATCTTGCAATAAAGAAATAGAACTAAAATACTAAAATGATTTATATAGTTCTATATGCACTCTATGTTTTGCGACTTAGCAAGATGGGCATGAGTCTATTGGAATAAAAATTTTTATTTTTCTTTAAAGAATATTTAAAAAATACTGTAAACTAATTTATTAATAAACTTGAGTGCATATTTAAAAGTGATTATTAACAAATGTTAATTTTCATTTCAAGCATACTAATTATATTTTAGAATACAATGATTTTTTAATAATAAATTTTAATGAATATTAAGAAAAAATCAATAAAAATAAAAAAATATACATAAATGATTATTAGGTTTTTTTCTTTAAAATCAAGCCAACATCTATCACTAATAAAAATCAAGTAAAAATATAGCAATAAATTTAAGTCTTTTCACTCTGAGATGATTAGCTTTATCTCTTACAATAATCAGACAATAGAAATAAGCTACTATGGTCTTATAAGATAAGAAATATGGAAAAAATAAAAAAATTCATTAACAAAAAAATTGAAATTAATACAAATAAAAAACCAATGATTGGAAAATACTTAAATCGATAAAAGTATTTTAATTGAATCAATTAAAAAAATTAAGAACTTTATTGATTTGAGTGACACAACATAAGGAAGTAAGAATGAGCATTAGGTGCTAATGACTTGAAAATCATTACATGAAAATTTATCTTCAAATTTAGTAAAAGTTTTATTAGATTATTTTTTAAGAATTCACTTATTATACATATATTTAATGATTAGAAATATTTACAAAATTGATTAATTAATTAACAATAATAAATTATAAAAATCTCAATAGCTTGAAATAAGAGTTAAATGAGCTGTTATGTATGAGTAGCTGCATCAAAAGACTCCTTAACCTATTTATACCAAAATACATTATAAGGTGAATAGATTAAATAAGCATTATTTTAAAATTAGGATTTAATCTATACTGTTATATTTGAATTGGGATCAATAGATTATGCCATTAGATGACAGACATAATTTTTTGATTAAATGTGGATGTGAATATAATGGATCATTATGACTTTATATGAGTTTTATTATACTGCATAATAAGTGTATTGTTAGGAGTTAGCTATCCCTAGTTCACTCTAAAGTACTTTCTCTATTGTGAGTACATTCATGTTTAATTAAATATGGATTTGTGAGTTATACATTAAACTAGACTTCTTGAATAGTTTTGGTGTCATTTTCTTGATCCAATAAGTGCATTTAGGCATATTTTGTTTGGTTACCCTTGTGTTTAAAGTTTCAAGATATAAATACTAATCGTTTTATCATGATAGACTTGATTGGAGTGAATCTAATTTAGTTTTAAAAGAAGACTTGGAGAATCCAATAAGATTCAAAGATAGAAGATGTACGCATCTAATTTGTAAAAATTTCTTTTGTACTATAAAAAAGAATACTAGCTTGTGTATTACAATGCACATGTTCATTCACTTTGAAATCTTAATTAAAGTATCTAATTTATTGAACCTTTTTATGTTTAAGGAAACTTACAAGTTCTTATTCTTTTAGTGAACCCTTTTTTTTATTAAATTGATCAAACAAATCGTTACAAAATTTAACAACAATGATAAACTTTTGGTAAACTAAAAAAGTTATTTTATTAAATTTTCTTAATTAAAAAAAATTAGCATTACCCTAAGCTCGCCAAGTACAATTCGCTCAAGCTGACTAAGCCCAAATGAGCCTGGAAGTATCATGATGGTAGATCAGATAAAAAACAATGCTAATTAGGCCCAAATTGGTTAGAGACACATTTATGAACATGGTTGAGATAAGATAGATTATTGATTACGACTGAATTCCAATTAAATATACAAATGAGGGTCAAGTCAGACCCATAATCATGAAATTACTTATAGGCATACGAGTGTGCTAGGTGATGAAATCCTATGCACACTTGCATTATGAAGCCATGAAAGGTTTTGCAAGGAGAAAACTACTTTTCTTTTTGATAATGTGAGGCTAATATTAGTCAACTATGAAGCACCAATGGCAACTATTATTCTCACAATTAAATTTTTTATTAGATTATTTATGTTCCATCCATTATAAGCTCTCAATCTTGGTTCAAAATCAAATGACCATGATCACTCTAACTTCATTGGATTACTTCGTTATTTCTACCTTTTAAAAAGATCTTCTCATGAATAAGATGGTCCAACACTTTCCACATTTGTATATTATAGATAAGATCTTTTTTGACTTTGCAAATGATGAATCCGATGATCCAGATCTTATCTTACTTGATTAGATGGCCTAAAACTAATCCATCGTGATCCAGCCATCAAGAACTAATCTTCTTTTATAATATTTGATTTAATAGTCTAGAACATCTCTAATGAGATCTAATGATATTGGTTGATCCCTAGTCATTATTTTGGCCATTATATTAAACAATTCAAAGAAATATTTTAAATTATTTGAAGAGTTTTTTATGCTATTTGGAAGCATTATTTGAAGCAAATTTTTCTTAAATTTTTAATAACATTGATCAAACATTTCTCTAT
Organism: Vanilla planifolia; assembly: GCA_023846275.1. NCBI lineage: Eukaryota > Viridiplantae > Streptophyta > Magnoliopsida > Asparagales > Orchidaceae > Vanilla > Vanilla planifolia. The sequence continues at coordinate 803,914 of JAIUJO010000129.1, read as the reverse complement.
TAATCTAACAATTATTCAAGAAATGACTAAAATCATGAGCCAATATTTAAGATCTCAATAGAGCATAATATGACATTCTACTATCATAAAATCTATTGATAGTAACTACAACTTAGTACTTTACAAAATATAAAATTGTTTCAACTAATCCTATCACTTCTAAGCTTTCAATTTCTTACTTGGCATAGTAATTTTAACTCACCTAATCTTCTTTGGTTAATCAAGAAGCATCAAAAGTTGATCAAATTTATTACAATGTTTTCTTCTTCTTATATTTTTCCATTTTTATTTCGGGTTGGGTGGCCTAATATTTATTAAAGCTTCAGCTTAGTTTGATGTCATAAAATACCAAGTTGGTATTAAGATTGTAAAATCTTATGTTGTAATTGAAACTGTAAAAGCTAGAAGGTTGAAGGCTAGTCGTAAAAAAAACATCAAGTTGTAAATTTTTTGATATTGGTTACTTCTTTTACCATAGTTATGGGTGAACATAGGATCAAATTTGAACCAAACAAAATGAATTTTTTTTTATTATTTTAATATATTTTTTATTTTTTTAATCATAAAAATTAAAAATTAACACATAAAATCAAGATTTTTCATAAACATAAAATATTTTTATGAAGAACATTTATAAGAGAAATAGAATCTCAAAAAACTAAATGGTATATCTTTAAACTCATAAATCACCCACTCATGTGGGATTTGTATAGAATTTTTTTTTAATTAGTATCAAAGTTTCCTATAAAAAAATGTGATTCAAATCACTTGGGTGAACCATCATGTATGTTTCAATTATCTATTATGTTTACTTAATTAATATTTTTATTATAAATATGTTAAATTTGTAACTTATCATTAATGTTAAATATGTTTATGTGTTTACTAATTTTTTTTCTTAAATTAAGTTTTTAGTCTGTCATCACTCATGATTAATATTGGTGCAACAATAGATGAAGGTATTCTTCAATTATTCTATCATTATTTAAAGGTAATGTTTATTAATATTTGAAAGATAGATACAGAGTTTATATCTAATCAATTGACTTAAGACATCAGCAAGTGCTCAAAAAAGTATATGATTTACTTTGAGATTCATGTATAAAAGAAATCAAGTTATTTAGTGTACTTAATAGTGATCAAAGGAGAATGGTATATAATTAAATGCCATAATACTCAACTACCTTCATCATGGCATATCTCCAAGTGAATTTAATCAAGTTATGAATTTTTATTCCACACATAAAGTTTGAAAAATTTTAGAAGTGACTTATGAAGGTACTTTGTATGTTAAAAAATAAAGATGAACCTTATTACACACGATTCTTAGCTCTTTAGAATAAATTTGAGATAAACTATAAATAATATGTTTATGTGTTTTACTAATATTACTACTAGATTAGAAAATCTAAAAAAAGTTCTTCCTGATAAAGATGTAAAAAAAGTAGCAAAGATTCTATCCAATGAGTATGATCCTCTTCTCACAACAACAAAGGTTGGGAAAGACACAACAAGCTCATATTTGATGAGTTACTTAGTGAATTATTAACAAGAGAGATTGAGATGAATGCAAGAGTTAAAATTGAGGCTTTGATAAGCAAGCAAAGCATGGAGTAAAGGTACAAGGAACCATTATCTTTTAAAGCTAAAAAAAGATAATATTGGGATGACTCCAAATAATCTCTTCCTTTGCTTTTCAAGTAGCTATTAGTTAGTATAACTTGTCCATGGGATGCTCTTTTTCCTTATTTTGTTGATTTCTCTTATTAAGAATGCCATTGTTATTTCCTTATGAAATAATTTAGGATGCACCACCCTGTTTCTTTGATCATATTTACAAATTAAAGTACCATTAACAAAAAGTTTTATTCGGATTGAAAGAAAAAAATACATGATCTACTATGGCAATGATAATGACAACAATCTTGTATGTAATAGAACAATTTATTTCAATAATCTATGAAAGCAAAAAATTTAATGTCTTTGTTATTCGGTTTTTCCAAACATTGTACTGCATTTCAAACATTTTTCCTTTGGAAATTGATGATCCTCTTCCTAAAATCACACTTTCTTAATTTTATTATCATAATGTTTAGGGAGTAAATCTATTCCTTTTGAATTCATGTTTCGATTATTTTAATCTTGTAAATAGAATATAAAATCTTGTATATATATCAATTAGGGCATTGTTAGTTTGTTCATACCAATATAATGATAATTAATGCATTGTATTATATAATATTAGGTTTGGTACCATCTCTATGCCATACTAATAGTTTAACAAAGGGAACCTTAGTGGTAAAGGAATCTACTGAAGTGATGTTTGATGGAATTATGCATCAAAACAAAGTGATAGGTTTTGAGCACATGAAAAATTTTGTTTAAAATAAAACTTGAAGACAAACAAAAAGGAAAATGACATATTAACGTCATTATGAACATATATTTGAATTATTTTTTTACAAAAATGTGGTCATAATAGGCAAAATATATATTTTTGTGGTAGATAATGCCATTCTCATTTAGTTTGAATCAGTTTCTCTACCTACAAATATTTTTCTTTAAATTTTGCACATATTATCATACTAGTTTAGGACAACAATATTTGGCTATTAGTATGTAACAACCATCAATATAATAATATTCCACCTATTTGATATAGATATAACACTTATCTCTAAATTATGTATGTAAATACTTAGCTGGGCTTCTTCATTGTTTTTGAATTGAACGATGTTGTTCTCCTCTTAAAGGAATGGTAGCTTGCATTGCTTTTCTTTTTGTGATATAGGATCACCAATCCAATTGCCTCAATAATTCAAGACATTTTATGTATCACAATGTCTTAATAGATTTATTATCAAACCAGTTATGAATAAAAAATTGTAATACATTGGAATAACAAGAAGACTAAAAATTAAAACTTAGGCTTTTTTGGATGGAAGTGTTACATCAAAAAGTGGCATAGAAATTGGAGATTAAAAACCAAGTTAATGGAGCCTATCTATTTACAATATTCTTAAAATAGATAGACCTATAATAAGTTTAACAAGGAAATCTTTGTTGTAATGGAATCTACTCAAGTTGTATTTGATTAAATTATACATAAAAAACTAGAAGATTTGGAAGGCATGGAAGATTTAGAAAAACAAATTGGAATACCAAAAAAGATTATGATATGACAAACTTAGTAAATTTCTTCTTAAAAATTACTTTAGGATGGCAATTTATATAGGACTTTGTTCAAAAAGAACAACACTAATGAATGTTTTCAAATCAAAGATTTTGCGGATGATATCATATTTGGATCAACAAATTTCGCTTTATGTGAATGAATTAGTAAGCTTATTTGTGTAGGATTTGAGATTGACATAATGACTGATTTTTCCTATTTTCATGGATTACAAGATAAGATAGATGAGAAAGGCATCCTTGTATCTTACATGAAGCTTATAAAAGAATGTTAAAATTTGAAAAACAAGGATATGGTTGCATGAAAGGAGTTAGTACATAATAAGAATCATCTTAGTTGTTTAACTAGAAGTGACCTATTGTTTTTGGTACAAACCCATGCCTCTATCTAAAAAGAAATAATGCATGTTGCATCAACTTAAAACTTGTTCTTCAAAATACAACTCAATCCCCAAGGAGTGAATTTTATTATGTGTCCTGCAAGATGATTTGAACTTTTTTGTTAGGATGAACGGTTTCGAGTTATTAGGTAAAAGATGTCACCACAATATAGTCATAAAAATTGGTATTAAAAAATAAAAACAAAATGATCATTTGGTTATCATTTAAAATATGGAATGGCTCGTGGAGAAATGTTATAATCAATTGAAAAGGTTAAACATAGAAGGAACACTTGAACTAATCGTAAGGTTGAAGGCAACATGGTCATTATTAGCTTTTTTGTATTACAAGGTGTTCTAAGTATACCAAATGAATGTTAAGAGTGCATTCGTAAATGTTTTTTATTAAGAGGTAGTGTTTGTAGAATAATTGGATTGCTTTCCACATTGTCCTCATCAATATGATATGCATAAGCTAATTAAATACTTATATGATATGAAACAAGATCAATGATCCTGGTGTGGCATACTTAACAAATTTCTACACTGACTTTATTTCAAGATGGAAATGTGCATTGACCTTTGTTCGTCAAGAACTTCATAAATGGACTTCTTCTAGCCCATGGTTTTGTAGACAATATTCTTTTTTGGATCAACAAACTTGTCCCTATGTGAATGATTTATTAAGCTTATGGGTTTAGGATTTGAAATTAATATAATGGCTTGAGCTACCTATTTTCTAAGATTAAAAGTTAGATAATATGGGAAAGATATCCTTGTATCTTAAATAAAATACTTAAATGAGATGTTATAAATGCTTCATCTTGAGACCCTCAAACCTATTTCAACTTTCAGGAGTCTCCACCAAATTATTAAACAAATAAATGAAAGGAAAAAAAATAGATTTCTAGGTATACCAAGGGATGATATGTTCTAGACCTAAAAGGGGTATTAGACTTTTCATACTTGCTCCATTTAGTAAAGCTCCAAGGACATTTATTTGGAATCTATAAAAAGAATCTTTTGGTACTTCCTTGGCACAAAGGTATTAGTGTTTTTGGATCACAAATTTAGGTTGTCATTATCTCATATGAGAAAGCTACAAAGATTATGTAGGTTCAAGAGTATATAAGAAAAGCATTGTAGGTATCTAATCATATTTTCGACACTCCTTAAAGTAATGACTATTGAAAACATGCAATCATTGCTTGCAGCAAATGAAGCATAATTTATAGGTGTGGGAGCATTTTAAGAACAACTTTTGGGGCTAAAATGGAAACTAGAAGATATGGGATTACATTAGAAAAAAAATCATAAAATATGACAATATGTGTGCCATTTACCTGACTCAAAACCTTATCTATTACTCTGAGTACAAAGAAATTGATGTTAGGAACAATTTCATCTTGAACCATGCAGAATGAAATGGGGAGACATTTAATTTGTTGCTAACATGCAACTAGTTCACATCTTAATGAAGTTGCTGAGGAAAGATTTATTCTATAGCATTAGAAGAATTTTTAATGATGACAAAAGTATGATACATTAATGTTGGTTTTAAAAGTAGTTCCTTGGGTGAAGGTGACATCATCCATGTGCTTTTATTACTTAGAAATCTAGCTTCACTTAATAATATTTAGCAAATGCTTTCTTGCACTACATTTAATTACTTTATTATAAGCTTAGAATATAAGTAATAAAAAAAACAAGAGGATATTGATCTAAGAGTAATACTCTAAGATATTTCGATAATAATAACCTATTTTAGAAGCATACTAATTAATCATCAAAATTTGCTTCTAATTATGATAGTTGAAGAACAATGGAAGGAGATCAATACTAGAAGAACATGATAGTTGATTAAATATGTAGATGCAACCTTTTGTGGAATAATAATGGAAAGGATAATTGTATGGTCAAGAAACTAAGTGTTCCTTTTGAGTCAGACATTTTTCCCACCTTATAAATTAAACTTGTGGCTCAACTACGCTATGCATGATTTTTTAAATTGGAAATGAAAACTTTTGCATGACTAAATGCACCACATGATCATGTTTCATACAATACGATTAGCTATTAGAGAAAAGAGATAATTTTAGGAGTAGACTAATTCATCTAACATAACAACTGGATCTAATAAAGTTGTATGAAACAATTTCTTACCAAAATTAAAACAATATGATCAAACTATTCAATTAAGGAAAAGCAATTCCATAAAAAAGGTATAAGAAAAGCTCAAAAAGATTAAATAATCTAGTTAACTTATACCATATATTAAAATCACTCAAATTGAAATTAAACTTTTGGAAATGATGTATATAACCATCATATAATATGCAATGGTATAACAAATTTTATCAATTGCATATTGGTTATGTTCTCAACCTATTTAAGTCAATGAAAAAAATACAATATATAAATGTTAGTATAGACCATGTAGTCATCTTATTCAAGTAAACATATGTAAAATAAAGAAATTTGTATGGTACAATAAAATTTTTTTGAACTCTAACATCTACTCACATTTTTTTACCATATGAAATTCATACAAAATGCTGACATTCATTCATACCAGCTGGATCGATTATAAATGGATTTTAGACCATATGATTATAATGTTAAATTATACAATCATATAGGCTCATAAAATATATTATGATAAAAGAGTATGACTTGCTTCATATTGCTCAATATAATGCTTTTTAGTGGGCAAAAACTTATTTAGATCAGACAACTAAAATTTTTTAATATTATTAAATTCTCTTATTACATTATTCTATCTTTAGAAATTTTACTAACAAATGAAAAACTCTGATATACTTTTTGAAAATAAGTAGTTTCAAGTTTCAATGTCGAAAGAGGTTTGAAAAAGAAATTTTTTAGCCTAATTTTGTTGAATCTTTTGTCAAATAGAATCCATTTTCCTAATATATTTAGAGCTAAAAATTTTTCAATGACATAATATTATAGATTTTAGTACGTTATAATATTTCATTTTAGATGAATGACAGTGCATTTTTGTTACTATAAAAATGTTTGTTCTTATTTTACTCATATAGTTTGGAGAAATTTAAACAAATTATAATATTACCTAATTTATATTTATTAAATAATTTATATTTTTAATTAGTTAATTGTGCATAAATCTTAATAAAATCTTGATTTATAAAATATTTCATAAGTGCTTTTTGTAAAATATTTGTTCTAATTTTTATTTTATTTATGTTATCCACTATTCTTAAAATATTAAAAGAGTTAACTACTTAGAAATCTCGTGGAATAATTTAATATTTTTTGCATTAAAAGTCTTTCATCTTTTTTAAAATACATTTTAACTACGAATGTTTGATAAATTGATATGATAGAGAAGATTTGTTATCATTACATTGTCCATATATTAGATGTTATTATTAAGTTATTCTTATAATTTTGTATTTTTTTAGTTATGCACATTTTATTTTGACATCAATAGCTCTATTCTTTTGTATTTTTAGTTATTTATTTGTTTAATTTTTTTAAAATTTTTTTTAAATATTTTAAATATTTTATTGTGACAATAATTTTATAATTTGTAAATCTTTTATTCATTTTTAACTATGACAAATTTCATTTTATGTGATGATTATCATTTCTAAAGTTTAACTTTTCTGGGTAATGGTTTCCTTTATCTATTTTAGAAGTTTTCTTTACCATATTATTTTAATGCTTTTATTAAACTCATATTATAGGAAAAGGTTTTGGTTGATGTCAAGTAGAAATACAATAAAAATTTTAAATAAGTTATTAAATCATTTACATGATTTTTTGTATTTTGCTAATGCAAGATTCTTTTTCTTTCATATGTTCTAATCAAATATTTCAATAATAAAAGTATTTTATTTCATATTGAATAATTTTTTGTTACAAATACTTACTTTGGCTAGATTTATTAATTTTAACTTGTTTACTTTTTTTGAAAATCTTTTCTATTGATTAATACATTTCAAACTTTGACAACTTTGTTTTTAATTTTATAAGTATTTTTTTTATCATTTACACATTTGCATATTGTGGTATGCAAGTTAATTTGTTTGTCTAAATAAATATTATAACTTTTAGCTGAAATGTTTGTAATGAAAAATAAGATTTCCAATATTTGATTAGCCTAGCAATTTTAATTATTTTTAGATGTGTTTCCACAAGTACATTTTTATAATTATGTCACTAGATGAATTTGTTTAATATGTAATACATGTTTTATTTATTTTCAAAGAATATTTTATTACCTTAATAATTTAGATATTTAATTTTTTTTTATTAATTTCAATTTTGCATTTACCAAGCATTTTGAAATTATATTCTATTTTCAGTTATCTTTTAGTTGAAATTTTCAATGGTTATCTTTCTCATTTTGTTTTATATTTTGTAATGAGAATGTTATGCAATAATTATTTGTGTAATGCTTTAGAGTAATTTTGCAATAAATCTTAAACTTATTGAGTACTCTTTAATTCACAAGAAAATTAAAAAATACTTATATTTTGGAATATTATTTTGATTTATTTTCATATATTAAAAAATTTTGATTATCATTACAACAACTTAAATTTTTTTAGTTATTTTTTATCTCATTGTGGAATTAAAAAAATTAAAATAACTAATATGATTGAGAATCGTTTTATACCACCTCCACCCAAACAAAAATTGATTAAATATCGATGTAGATAAATATTTTAAGGCCTTAAGCATTTCTTAAACTTCATTGCATTCGAGTTGGTTGTACTACTTTGTTACGTTTGTGCATTAAGTTTTTACTTGTAAAATGAGATTTGTTTTTAAAAAAAATATTTAAATTAATTTTTTTTCAAATTTTCAAATTTTGTACAATTTTATTTAGGAGGATAATTTTGATAATTAAGTTATAAATAGTATATTAAATATTAAGTATTCAATTGTCATAATTGTTCTTATATATTTTTAACCATATTATCTTTTAATTTCAATAACAAAATTTTTTATTATGTTATTGTATAACTTTATGATGTATGATATAAATATATCAAATATTTTGAAAATTGTGATGTGATTTTTTGTGTTTTTTATTTACACTCATCATGTTCTATTTAACCAACAAATTTTTAAATTACAAATTTTTTAAATAGTTAAATATTTTTAATTGTAATATCTTATTTATTTATTGTAGCGTTATGAGAACTCTTTATTGAAACATTATTGTTATTGTTTATCTTATTTATATATAAAATAATCTTATTTTAAGTTTTTCTTACAATTCAAATTCTTTCAAAATTATCTTGTCCCAATAACTGACATCTCTTTTGAGTTCTATTCTACTTTTTTTTAATTGACATGATTTCACATTGCTTTCAACTATTTAATTTATCTTTTAGCATTTATGCTCACGTATTTAATTTCTTAAACTATTTTGCTTGGATGACATAATCTAAATATTTCAAAACATTAAAACTTTTTCTATTTATACATGTAATATTGATTTTATGTAAATTTTGTTTTAAAAAAATATTAAAAAATTATTTTGAAAATAAAATTTTTTAATAAATTATCTATTTCTTATTTGTTTTAATTTTTTTCTTAGTAAAAATATTTTTTTAATATTATAATTACTTATAGTATTTGTAAGGTTCATAATATAATATTTTGTATGTTTTTATGTTTTCAAAAGCTTTTGAAATTTTACCAATAAAAAATTATTTTTCATTTGGTAAATTATTTTAACATCTATTACTTTCTTATTTGTAAAGTATCATTAATTACACTTACACTAACAAAAATCTTTATGAAGAGAAGTAATACATTAATATTTAAAAATCTTTATTGAATTTTTGTTGTAACTACTTGATATGTTAAACCTAAAGATTATTCTTTTAAATATTAAATTATTTTTACTATCATATATCTTTTAATTGTTCCAAAATTTTATATTAAAAAGTTTGAAACCATTACATTACTAGAGAAATTTGTGCTCATTTCTAATTCATTTGGTGTAATTATTTATGTAATTTGTAAAATATTTTTATTTAGTAATTCTTTTATTTTTTTTATATTAACAAATTTCACTTTATTCAATGGCTTAAATATTTTTAATATATTATGCATGTTCTTTTAAAATTGAGCTGTGCTTATTTCATGACTATTTAGCATTTTTTTCTCTTACAACATTTTTATTTAAATGATAATTTTTATACTATTTTAATTATGATATTAGCATTTTTTTTCCTATTTTCCATAAAACAATCCACTTTTATTACTAAGCCAATTTTTCATTATTTCATTCACTAAACATTTTTTAAATTTTATATGTTCTATTATACATGTTTAATTTTTATTTTTTGTTTAGTTTTATAATAATTAATATTTTTAAATTATAGGAACTTGCAAAAAAGTTTAAATATTATAGAAATATAACATGGTTTATCCACATAGTATTTTCATTACTATTTTTTATTACACTAATATTTTAGCAAATATATTCTAGATATTTTTAGTTTTGGCATTAATTATCACTTTAATGTAAATATTGGAAATAATATGATTTATTACTACTTTTTTTAAATGATCATGTGTTCATCTTTGCTTGCATTAACAAAGTTTCCATTAATCTGCTATTAAAAACTCATTTTGTCTAGTTCTTACTAATTAAATTTAACATTTTAAAGTTTGTTAAATCAAATTTTTCATGAAGATTGCATACTTTAATTTAAATTGAAATATTATTTTTTATCTTGATGACAAATTTAATATTTAAATAAAAATGTTTAATAATTTATGAATAAATAATATTTTTTTTGTTTACGAGATAAGAAATTTGTGAAGAATATGAAAATAACAATTAAATATAATTAATAAAAAAACATTAAAATAACAAAAATTAATTCTAGCATTTGATCTATTTACATATTTTTTGTAATTTGTTTGCAAGATAGTCATGTTTATGGATGTGCCAATATAGATGGATTTGTCATGCAAAGAAGCAGAAATGATTTTTTAATAGAAACTTCCAACAGTTCAAAATTGTGAAAGAAATGACAAAAAATAATTAATATAAAACTAGGAAAACAAAAACTAATTTTCTTAAGCAATGGTAAAAACTAAAAAAATCATCTAATTTATTAGACATATATAGCACTCAAATTGAAAAACAAATAAAGAACTAATTTACATATCATTACAAATAAAAGAATAAAGCAAGATTAAAAAGAAAAGAATTAAAGAAAAAATGAGAACACATAACATATAATATTACAAATATATTCACAATATAATATCAATAAAATGAAACAAGAAAACTTTTTTACCAAATTAGAATAAAACTAAAGCTTTTTTATGACAACAAATAAAATAGTAAACACTACAAAATATCTAAAAATCATCAAAATATCATGTAAATTTTGTAATAAAACATTGCACATGTATTGAAAATAATAAAAAATACAAAGAAAAAAATAATAAAGATAATAAAAGATATAGTTTATAAAAATTAATTGAATATTAGTTTAACAAAATACATTTATTATGTATGAATGTATTACAATTATTTTGTTATAGTTAAAAAAATGGTGGACAAAAAATAAAAAAAGGAAGCATGGCCAATCTTTGTGCTCTTCTCTAATTGCACGTTTGTGCACAAAATATAAATGATGGAGAAATCAAATATTGTAGAACAAATTCCATATTTTCATTCATAAAATTTTATAGCATGTTAATAATAAGAATATATGGATCAAAATGCTAACCTTCATGTATAAAAAAAACTTGCCTTATACATTAACCATTGCAAAAGAATAAATAGTACAAATGTAAAAAAAACATAAGAAATGATCACTATTAACCTTGTAATACAACTTTTCTTATATTAGTGAACAAAACTAAGAAATTATATTATGTATTTATACCCTTGAAAAATTTCATTGAGTTCATCTTTTATTTTAAAGTTGTGACTAATTGCATTATCAAAATAAATTCATACAAGTAGCCAAAAAAAATTTATACTTAGTGTTATATTCGAAATCAAGGACAAGAACAATTTTTTCAATAAAAAAATGCAATTTATTTTTCTTTCAACACTTTAGTTAGATTATGGTTAAGATAGGTATAATATGGCGGATATGACTTCGAAAGATAATGTTTAAAAATTTTATTATTACAATAAGAATTAGAATTATGATGACATTATTGAGATGTTGATGGGTTTCACTTAGAGTTAACTTTGTTGGATAAATATTAGAAAGTTCTTCAAGTTTGTATCTATATTAAAGAAATTTAAAAATTCACATTTGAATTAATTACTGTTGAAATGCAAAAATTAGGTATTGAATAATAAGATGGATATTGTAAGTGATAAAACTTACATGAACAAAATACCAAGCACATAGCATAACTAAGTTCTCTCAAAGGATTATATAAATGTAGCCAAATAAATTCATCAAATAAAATATTACCTATGTGATTTCCATAGTTAATAGCAATACGATATTTTTAAGTTTTTTTAGCTTGATGGCTTCATCAAGGTTCATCGAAATGTGTCTAAGAAGCACAATAGAACTAATATTTGTAAAGTTAATTAAGACAATCTTGAATAAAAAATAAAGTTCTCATTAACAAAAATTATACCTTCTCAAAAAACTTAAATCTTAAATATATTAAGATATTACACATAATAATTTTAACACAGAAATGTGTGATATGAATAATTTTATATTTTGAGTATAATAAAAGGACTTGTAACTATGGCATAATTTGAGATACTTATGTTTAGAATGTTGAATGCAAGGATTCACATCATTGAAGACTAATGTTTTCATATGACAACAAAAAAATGGTCAAATATTTTGTAATTTAATTTGTTATAAAATATAATATAATCTTTCAAATGTAAAAAAGTTGGCCACAAGTGTTATAAGAACAACATCAAAATTCATAAAAATTTTAATTAAAATTTTTTTGAAAACTTGCCTACAAAGTAAGTTACAAATAGTCTAAAAAAAGGATTTGACACTTTGCAAGCCTTTCTGAATTACAACTAATGTTGTAGTAGTTACGATGCAATTGCATTGCTATGTTAATTATTTTTTTGGAGGTAAAGGAGAGAAGTCCCTTGAAGCTTTAACTCTTATGGGAGCTACTTGGCCGACACGAAGTATAATGTTGTTAGCCTATGCCTGATAGCGATGCCATGAGAGGAGTTGCTATATCACTATACCACGAGAATAATTTAAAACAAACATAGCAAATGAGCTAAAATCATGCCTACATTCAAAAAACAATAATGTGAAGACATAATGTGGTTGTAGGAAAATGTTAAAAATGATTGAAGAAAATGCAAATCTAGCAATGCAATGAGTATTGGTTTTGAATCATAATGGTTATTTTTATAACTTACAATAAGCTTTCATTAAAAAACTAATTGCCCTTTGATAAGTTTTTTTTTCTTGTTTTTCCAACAATTATATAATATTAATTTAGTTCTTTTACGTTTCCATAAGGCCAATGCTATGTTTGATGAAGATTTACTTAACACTCTACATGACAAAGTTTCTCGTGATAGTGTTCATTGATGTAAAAACAACTTAAATTATGATAACAATTGAGTTGAACTATTGAATTGTATTTATTGTAATTAGTATGTTATATTATTTATTTAAATATTATTTTTAATCTTCAATGTAAATTTCCCATTATATTTTAATCTTTTCTTACAAATGATATAATTTTTGCATGTTCTCATTAAGAGTGTTAGTTTAGTCAGCATTGTTTTTGAACTTATGCTTAAAATTACAATCTATTTAAAGTCATATAATGGAATAAATGGAAAGATCCTTTTTAATTTTGGTATTATATTTCTAGAAATAATTTTTTCTTTATCTAAAAGAATACACAACCTTAGTTTGTTATCAAGGTGTGTTATGTAATTATCTGTCATTTAAATTAAGATTTCAATTTATCTCCACCATTTTTGTCATCCTTTTCATCTTTACCTTCCATCATAAATCTTATTATAAGAGTTTCTAATAGCTATCTTACATTAATAATGTATGGCCATATCCTTAATCACTTGAGTCCTAAATCTCATAAATCATTCGACATTATATTGATTTTAGCTACGTCACCCCAAAAATGGTTCAAGTTATGAAATTAAGTGCATTGATAATCCCCATTATGACAATGTTGTCACTAAGATTGCATATAAGTTTGGCCTTAAATACTACATTAATCATAAAAACCCATCTAGCAAGTAACATGGATTTGGTAGCCACATCTTTGTTCATCTTTTTTTATAATATGGCCTTATTCTTTATGTTTTGGGATTTCTAAGTAGAAGTGATTATGATATAATATAAACTGACTTTTTATCATTTTTAAATTGTTAGGAATCATTTTAATTCATATCTTTGACATTCTCTTAATAGACTTTAAAACAATATTTGGCATAATTCACTTTTTTTACTCATCTAATAAAAGAGTTATACATTGCTCTATAGGTTATTCAATTTTTCCTTCTACTATTTAGTAGGACATGTGAAATAGAAGTTCTTGATGTCATGTGTAAATCGGTAAGCTTTGTGTGTGTGATTGCAATATGGAGACAAAGTTCTTGTTATGCTTTTCCTAATTTTCATGTCTCATGTTCATGTCTTATGATTATGAAGGTATGTTTGTGTTGAAAGATTCCAATTATGTTAGTCCAATGTAAACAAAGATTAAGTCTATTTAATATAAGAATTAAGACGCTTTTCTATTCTTCTATTTAATTATATTCTACTTAGGAAAAAAATCAAAATACAACTACATCATAAGATGAATAGTGTTAACGATAACCAAGGGTAAATGGATGATAAAAGAATCAACATAGATCATGTTAGCCCACGGTCTAAAATTCTTTGTGAACCTTCAAACTTGTGTGAGCTTCCATATATAGCTTTTTATAATGATATCCAATTTCTCCTCACATAATGTCATGATTTGAAGAAGTGTTGCATCATAATAATACTATATTTTGATAGAAGTTACTTTGTTACATACTTTCTTGATCCATTAGTTGTTGAAGTTGTATTTAGGAAACCATGCACTAAGATGAATAGTACACACCACCAATTCTTATTCAACTATTTGTATGTTTTAATTTTTGATGCACAAGAATAGTAACTCTAAAAAGTAGTACCTATCTTACAAAAACATTATTTGTTTTATAAAAAAAAGAGATAAATGTCAAATAGGTTAATTTTACCAAGATGTAATATGAAAATTATTCCATATTTTAAATGTCATGCCATCTATGTCGGAAAAATGTATGGAAGCTATAATTTCTCTATATTAATAACAACTTTAGATTTATCTAGAATTGATGTTCCATTCTTATATGAGTTGAATTTTTTATTGTTGGCTTTTTAGCAAGAGATATGACCACAATATTATTTTCTTTGTATACTAAGCTTCACTTTATGTTTTGCAAAAAAGTTTCCATACTTACATCATGCAATTTGCTAATGCTTATTGTTTATTTTCTTAAACTTGGAATATATTCAATAACACACTACAATCCACTAAAATGTATAGATTGCTAATATGCAATTGGTTGCATAATTAAAGACCAATATTTAAATATTAAAAAACTAAACTCGTTTCCCCTAAATTCTTTCTAATAATTCTAAAAACAATAGCACCTAAATTGATGAACACCTGTCACTAATGATGTTTAACTACGTCCACATCATCGATGGTAGCCCCTAATCGCCTCCACTATTTTTTCCTTAGTTATTGCCAAGTAATCTTTTATTCGCAAAATCATTCATTTGACATCATCCTAAAACATTTGAATGATTTGAAAAATTCTTATTATAGAGAAAATAGTTCTCTTTAATATTAAAAATTTAAGATTTATTATTGTTTGATTTAATTACTTAAAGTTCTTAATTATGTTAGCTTTTCAAATATTCTATGATATTAAAGTGGGTAGTGTGATTTTGACATCTCTATTACAAATTTCATATTGTCTTTCTTGTTGTATGATGTAATTCATTTCATGATTTTATAGGTATCAAGTTGCATAATGGGTAAATTATTTTTAAAAGTAACACATGCTTATTTAACTTGTTTATAATAAAAAAAAGCATGAACAATTAAATCTTCGTTTAGACATAGTTGGCACATTAAAGCAAAGTTGGAAGTTTAGGTTCATTAGGTGTTTCGGTAATTGCACATGTTTTGGAATATCATCCGTGTTAACATTAACATCTTTTAAATGGCATTTGATGCTTCATAATTATCATCTAAATTTTAAACTTGACTCTTTTGATCTCAAATAAATGTAGGTGGAATAATAGCTAAAGAACACAACACAAGTTAGAGAACATATACAATAAATTCATTGAGTTAGTATAATTTGCATTCTTTGTAATCAAAAGTTTCATCCTTTGTATGCTAGCCCATGTGCTGGATTTCATTCTTGATGCACCTAAGGATTGGTATTTTATTGACAAGTAATTAGACCATAAAGTGTTGTTGGTGAGTATCTACCAATTAAGTTTTACATAAAAGATTTTGTCATTTTCTTGATTATCTAAATACCAAGGCTATTTTCCTCAACAGGAATGTAATGTTTTTCCAAGAAGTCATATGATGCTTAATATTTTCTTTATTGTCTCCTAGCAAAAGTCAATTCATTCCTTTTCTTAATTTGTTATAGAACTACATTGCGAGTTTTCTTGTCATTACAATAAATATTGTAATTGAGAAAATGACATGCTTGATGAGAATGAGTCCACCCTTGATAGATAAGTACTTCATTTTCCACCTAATGAAATCTACTTTTAATTTTATCAATCAAATTTTGGAAGTAAGCTACTTTCTTTTGGCTTATTTAAGGTGCATAGCACAAATAGCCAAACGAAGATTTATTTAACGCAATCTTAAGCCCTTATAGATTTGATTTACCTATCATATAGTTTTTTTCTATAGATGTACTTCATTTTACTTTTTATATTTAAGAACCTTGTGAAATGTTGGAAGACCTATAGTAACTTACCAAGATCAACTATAGTTTCCAGATATTCTCTAATAATGATAATTATGATGTTTGCATAAGCTATGAGAGTGATAGATATAGATGGTCTATGTTATCCATATAATATCATTCTTTTTCAAGAAAAAATGTTATTGGGGCTTTTTTTGTGAACTCCATGAATGAGATAAAAACATAAGAAGATAGAGTAATATTACCTTGATTAAGATTGATTGAAAGTTGAAAAAAGTTACTTAGTGATACAGTAATGATTGTCGATATCCATGTATTACAAAGATAATTGGTGAGCATCTTAATAAAGTTGTCATTAACATTATACTTGGAAAGTGTCTTACAAAGAAATTTCCATGAATGTGTAAGTCAAATTACTAAAATCTAGCTTAATAATAAAAGTGTCACATTATTTCCATTGATAAGAAAAATATACTAATTACTTTACTTATAATATGTTCTACAAAATGTCTCTACGTTTATAAAACTAGTTTACTTTAGAGAAAACAACCTGTCAAAAATTTCTTATTTTTAATCAATAATGAGCATTATGAATATTATGTTGATGATGTTTTGAAGATTATTTGTTCTAAAATCAATAAAGATTCCTAGCTTATCAGATTTATGAATATATATAAAGTTTGTGCCTAAAATCCTCCAAAGAGTTGAAGATCTTATAATAATTCATTAGCTACATTCAACGCAACATTTGAGATTAAATCTAAATAATTAGTGGAGAATTTTCCATTAAAACAATCTACACACACAGTGCTATATAAATTCATATTAAAATTTACATCTTTATTTCCTCCTTAGTGATATCTTGCATATTCTATTGTTTGTTTACTTTTGTTAATAAAGAAATGATGTAATTAATCATATTTTCATGATTAATTACTTAAGAAGACTTAAAAAGATTCTAAATGTGGTTGATTACAACTATCATTATTTTGCCCACTATGTTTGTTTCTTCACTTTATCACTATTGCATAAAAGACATTTGTATCACTTTCTCCTTCTATTAGCCATTTAATTCCCTTTTTCTTTTTTGAATAAAACTCCGCTCTCTCAAAACCTTGTGAATAACAAGAGTTAACAAGATATAACGCTTTCTACTGCTCCTCTTTTTGTTTTCCTAAAAGAATTATATATTTGTGATCCACCTCTTTCTTATCTACTTTAATATGATAAAATATTTTTCAAATGTTGGTTTTTCCATTCTATATGGCTCATTTTATGTCAATTTTATTTTAAAGCTAGGGCTTTGTTTCCAAAATAGTTTAAAGAATAATTCTCATTATTCTACATTATCTATGCAAATGTAAGGTGACTTGAAAAGATGTTATGAAATTTAAGTTATTTAGGAGATGAAGGATTAATTTTGATGACATTTAGTAGAAGAGGAACATTACCTGATCTAGTTCTGGCATGGTGATGAATTATGAAAACTGAAAGTAGTTCTATTTATTTCTTATTAACAACCAACCCTCCTAATCTTTTTCAAAACAATAATTTATTACTTTTTCTTCCCAATATAAAAGAACTAAAAAATGACTATTACTTAAGGTGACATAGAATTATGGAATCAACAAACTCTTACAATAGTTTTAATTTAAGAGTAGATTGCACATTGTAATCATTTGAAGATGTGATTTCAATAAAATTCCTACCCACTATCCATGGATTTGTAGTGTCATTGACAATGCAAATTGATTCGTTGATATTGACATAGTTAGTTTTAAAAACTTAGTCATGATTCTTGATATTGACATAGATAAACTACTTTTCATTAATGTCAACTTCATAATTGAAATCCTTCTAAAGAATCTATATCTTGTTTGACTCATTGTAATAATAATGCTAAAAATTGAGTTTAATAGCAAATTTTTACATCTTATCCATAGAAGACAAAAGTTGCAACAATGCAACTTTCAAGCAATATACATTTGAATAAATTGATTAATCACCTAGCCAAACTATTTTTAGTAGCATTGCAAATATTTCAAAATTGGAATTTATTCATTAAGACCACCATTATCTAAAACTTGGATAACTGAATGCATCCTATAATACTCTTTGCACTAATTGATTTTTTCTAAATCTTCTACAACTTGTTTCTCATCCTTTGACTTTTCAATGGATTAAACTCCTTAGTTTGAATTTCAAACATAGAGGTTGCTGATCTCTTTAAAGTTCAATAAAATTTTTAAGATCTAGATTATCATATAAATGCTAAATTTTATTATATGAATTTTTTGAAAAAAAATTTAATCATTGTCCTTCTCATTTTTTAGAATTTTTAAGAAGCTATACTCATGAAATAATTGGCTTGCCAGACAGTTACACTCCCTTACATATATTAGTTGACTTTCATTAGCATTAGGGATGTGCTCAATTGGTTTTTTTATTAAGACATGTGGTTGATCATCCATAATGGATTTCTTGGTCAAAGAGTTAACAAGTGAAGTAGAAATTTTGGTTTCTTCAATCCTTTCTTATTTTTGGTTTTTTTTTTACATCTTCATTGATATTTGTCTATTAATTACATGACCCTACTCCTTGATACAAACAACAAGATGATGTTAAGGGTTATCTAATTATTTTTAATGTTTGCCTTGAGCTAGGTCATGCTTATATTTGTGGCATCCTTTGTCAAGTTTAGATAAGTTATCATACTAGATTTTTTTGACAGAAGCCATTGATTTGAATATCTTCAGTAGAAATTCCAATTTGATTTAAATCTGTTACTAACTCCACATCAATACATACTCAAGAAATTTTAGGATGTGTGAGAATTAAAGTAGTAACATCTACATTCAATGGGCCTAGTCATTCACATAGTTAGGTGAAGTACTAAAACAATGAATTGGTAGATGCTTTGTTGTGTTGCAACATAGGCAATTGTTCAAAATTCAATTGAATTAAAGGATAGAGGCCATACATAGCATCAAAAGACATTTTAATTCATGTCTAATTTAATAATGTAGGATGTCGCACTTGAACACCTCAGTATATTTTAATTCATCTTTATTGAATAATTTAAAACATTTCTTTAATGTGTTTGCTTAAATTTTACTATTTTACTTTGTAACTCAAAATCTTCTCGTGTGTGAGGAAGACATATCTTTGATTTTTTTATATAACATTGCTTTAAATATTTTATTTTGTCACCAACATATTATTGCAAATTATTCAAATAATAAATTATTTTTATTATTGCCTGCTTACTTTTATATTTCCTAATAATTCTAAATGTCTTTTGATTAGTACTACGCATGTTTTACCAGATATTTGGATTTATAATTGATTTGATAATGAAGGAAGTCACACTAACTCTCATTAGTATCTTTGAATGCAACTTTTTCATAAAATCTATCTTATTTTTCAAAACGTTTTGCTTTAATTTCTTTTATTGATATGAAACTCCAATTCCATGCCTATATGACTGTATATCACATTTATTTAGTCATATGACATTGAAAACAATTTATTTCATTTTAGTATTACTATATATTTAATTAACATTAAAAACTTAATTTGTTACTATTTATTATTTTTTAATTTTTTGATTAGTAGTAATTCAAACTGAGGTTTGATCATGACAAAAGAAATGTCGATGAATAGACATCAACATGCTCAGTCTATTACAATATTTATCTTTATATTTTTAAATATCTTTTGTGGGTTTTTGCATGCTTTAAAGGATATTTTTACTTCCATTATTTTTAGTAATACCAATAAAAGTCCTACCTAGATGACCTCTAGCTAATAAAAAAAATAATTTTTTTGTTTTTAATTTTTTTTACAATTTTAACACCCAATAGATATTTCAATTCATACCTGATTTTGAGATGGAGGATGTTACACTCCATCTCTTTATTATGTTGCAAAATGCAACTTTTTCAAACAATTTGTTTAATTTCTCATATCTTTTTCATTTATTGAATTATATCGCTATGTAACTATAAATCAACTCTAATGTGGCTATTACATCACTTCAGTTTATTGACATTACAACTTTTCAATTTATGTCATTTTAGTTACAATCCATATTTACTAAATATTAAAAAAATAATTCTCTATTATCTACACTAATTTACTATGGTAATTTAAAAAACTCCTAAATTAGGCATGATAGATTTCAAATAAATATCATCGAAGTCATCTTGAGTAGTTCTATCTAGATAAATAATTTATTTATTTTTTTATGCATTTTATTTTCTTTATTTGGAATACTTTAAGAAACGTTTTGGTTCATGCTTATTTAAACAATTGACTATCTTCAATTCAATTACTTTAGTATCTTGTAATGCAATTTTTTTGTATAATTTACCTTATTTCTTCTATATTTCAATTTCTTGATATTATTGATTAACATAAAATATCCTTTATTATGACATTTACAATAGTTTGATTATGTAATACTACATTCGTTCACTTTATATCATTTTAGCCCTAATAAATCTCTACTCTAAACAAAAAATTATGATTTTTTTTTATTTTTTAATGAGAGATTTTTATTTGACTATTGAGGATTTTACACTTAAAACAATTAGTATCTTCAAATGCTACCATACCATTAATTTTTTCTAATTAATTTAAATGTTATGTCTTTGATTTTTTTTTATGTTGCTATGTAACTCTAAATCTACTCTAATGTGATTGTTTCTTTGTTGAGTTTTGCTTTACTACATTGCATCAATTCGTTAAATTTTTGCTTTAATATATATTTAATTACCATAAAAAGTAATAAAAAATTATTAGTATTGTTTATTCAATTTTGTAAGCCATAATAAATTTAAACGAGGTCTAATCAAGATTGAGTAATCATCCTTGGACATTTCTCCACATGCTCCATCAAATTGGGCATTCATTTTTTTAATTCTAAATTATTTTTGGGGCTTTTGGTCTACTTTTAGAGAAATTTTGATTTGTTTTTGATTTAATAATCGATGATCTTACACTCGATCTCTTTGGTATCTTAGAATGTAACTTTCGAGTATAGTTAAGCTTGTAACTTCAATTTTTTTATTTGGTTAAATTGAAATGTGACACTAAATCTTTTATCATTTGTCACCTACACTACAATTTTTTGCTTACATTATGTTTCTCTCAATTAACATACTTTAGCTTCAATTAATATTTACTTAATATTAGAATGGTTATTTTTAATACTAATAGTTATTTATTATGGTGTTTCATAATAACAACAAATGAAGTTCAATTGAGATGAAAAATTATTATTCAACTTTTCTACATGAGCTCTACTTATTTAAAAATTGATTTCAATATTTTTAAATATTTCAGTTTATAACATTTTTGGTAAGATTTAAGTGGCATTTTTATTTATACCTAATTTTGATGATCGAGGATGTTACACTAGATCTACTTAGTATCTTGGAATCTTTCACATAAACTTCTTTTATGTAAATTATTTTCTTTAATTTTGTTATGTTACTATATAACCGTACAACTCCACTTCTTTGAACTTTCTATCACCATAATTTTGTTATTTTACATTACTTCAATCTATTAACTTTCAATATTAAAATAAATTTACTTAATATTAAAAAAATAATCTATTATTATTTATGTTTATTTTTTTTGTAGCTCATTCTCATTCCAAAAGGGGTCTGATTGAGATAAAATAATTGTTGATTGACTCATCTAGATAGGCTTTATCCAATTAAATGCTCATTTTTTTTTATTAAATATTTAAATTTCTTGGGTTTTGAAACATTTATTGGACATTTCAACATGTCCCAAACTTGTTGATTAATGATGTTACACTCAAACTCCTTTCTACCTTGGAATACAGCTTTCTTATAAAATTTGTCTCATTTCTTTGAATTATTCAGTTTGGTTTTATTATATTAATATTTGTCTGCAGATGTCCTCCCATTATACAATTACATCGCTTTGATTTGGCTACATTACCTTTCTTCAACAATGTCATTCCAGTTTTGCTATAAAATTACTTAATACTAAATTGAAATTATTTTTATTTACCAATATTTACTTGTGTGATTCATAGAATTTCTAATTAAGAGTTGATTTATAAAAAAATAACATCATTGCACTTAGTCAAAATATTTTATGATATTAAAAATTCATTTGTCAATTTTTTTAATTTTTTATTTTTTTAGATATTTTATAAGCTATTTTTATTAATACCGAATTTGATGATTGAGAATACTACATTGATCTCCTTAGTATCTCAGAACATGGTCTTGTCAATCTAAATAATATACATTGCATCACTTCAAATTTTCTCATTTTAACTATAATATTTATATTTATTTAATGATAAGAAAATTGTTATTATTTGGGCTTTTTACTTTTATAACTCAAAGTAATTCCAATAGAGGTATAATAAGAACTCCATCTAAATATAAAAAAACAATTTATAATAATTACTTTTATTTACTTTACTGATTTGTAACAATCCTAAATGAGGTCTAATAGAGTTCAAAAAAATCTTCATAGGACTTTCTTCAATGACCTCTGTCTAACTAAATATATTTTCTTGAAATTTTAAGTATTTCAATTTTTTTGTTTTTTCATACATTAAAACATATTTTGATTCATACCTCATTTGACTAAGTCATCTCTTTAGTATCTTCAAATACAACATTCCCATATCATTGAAAACTCATTGTAACAAGAAAGAAGAATAGATCTAGATCAAAAATGTGTGTTTCAGATGCTAACCATAGATCTATATTCATGTATGATTTGATAATCAAGGATATCACACTCAACCTTTTTAGTTTCTTTTGACGCAACAATCCAATAAACTTTACCTAATATATTTTGATTTTTTGCTTTGATTTTATTATGTTATAATGTAACTCTAAATTTCCTCTCATGTGACCTTTAAATCGTGCTATTCTAAATGAGATTTCATCAAGTTGAAACAAATGTCAATAACCTACTAGGACGAGCCCTTTCTAATTAAATATTCATTTAGATATTTTAAAATTTAAAATTTTCTCATATTTTGGTAAGCATTACAAGATTTTTGTATTCATCCATGATTTTCCAATCGAGGATATCATAGTCAAAATTGTTAGTTTCTTAGAATGTAACTGTCCTATACAATTTTTCTCATTTCTTCTATTTTTTTATTTTAATTTGTTATATTATTATAAAACACTAATTCTCCTCTCATGTGGCTTTTAAATAATTTTGATATAGTTATAATTGGTAGTTCATGGTAATTCTAAGTGATGTCTAATTGAGATAAACAATGTGATTTGATTCATCATAAAGAGCACTATCTAATTAAATATTTTTTTTATTATATTTTTTTAGCATTTTATTTTTGTTGGTTTTGATGTGGTTTAGGAATCTTTTTTGTTCTTACTCGATTTGGTAATTAAGGACATTGTACTTGATCTCTATAGTATCTTTAAATGCCACATTCTGCATAATTGATCTAATTATATCTAATTTTTAGCTTTTTAGTAGGAGATATTACTATGTAACTTTGAATATCTTTCATGAAATTTACTTTAATTTTTTAGTAACATTAAATTGCTTCAGTTTATCTTATTTCAATAATAATATATATTTACATAGTATAAAAATAATAATTTATTATTATTTATGCTTATTTAATTTTATAATTCACATTAATTCAAAATGTGGTTTCATTAAGAGTAAAAAACATTATTAGACTTCTCTTCATTAGCTCTTTTATTTAAATATATGCTTTTATATTTTTAAATTTTTT
The DNA here is from genome assembly GCA_023846275.1 of Vanilla planifolia. Lineage (NCBI taxonomy): Eukaryota > Viridiplantae > Streptophyta > Magnoliopsida > Asparagales > Orchidaceae > Vanilla > Vanilla planifolia. Next base: position 779,580 of record JAIUJO010000129.1, on the reverse strand, counting down.
ATTTGATAAACGTTAAGAATTTTTTAATACATTAATTACTTCATTTTTTTTATTTCTTCTAAATATAATACCAAAAAACCATAATTATCTTCTCATTTGACCTTTGCATCACGTTGCTGTGGTTACATAAATTGTTTCAATTTAACACTTTTGAACATAAACATATATTTACCAAAAATAAATTATTTTTAATATCTTTTTTTAATTTTTTAATTCGTTGTAATTTAAAATGAGGTTTAATTAAGATTAAAAATAATCATTAGAGTTGTGTCAATGTGCTCTATCCACTAAATTTTTATTTTTATGCATTTAAATATAATATTTCATGAAGGATGTCTTTTTTCAATGAAAGATGTTATACTCAATCTACTAAGTATAGTGAAATGCAACTTTCCTATACAATTTATTTTAATTCTGTAAATATTTTATTTTGATTTGGTTATATTATAAAAAAAGTTTAATACTCCTCTCATCTTATATTTGCTTTAATTTGATTTAGTACATTGCTAAAATTTATATTTAATATTTATTTTCTTCACATTAAAAAAATAATTTATTATAGTAAAAGCTCATTTACTTTGTTAATTCTCCCTGATTCTTAATGTGGTCTATCAGAGACAAACAGAGGTCGATGGACTCGACTTGCAAAGCTCAATGTAATTAAATATTTTTTTTATTTGCTGATCTAGAATGGTACACTCAATCTCTTTAGTATATTGGAATGTAGCTTTTGAATATAATTTATCAAATTTATTTAAATGTTTAACTTTGATTTAGCTATATTAATTTTAATTACTGAGTTTTTCTCTAAGGATCATTACATCTTCTTCTTTTGGATATATTATATTACTTCATTTAAACTAATTTCAATATTAATATTTATTTTCTTAAAATTAAAATATCACATTAACATTATTTATGGTTAATTATTTTAACAATTTACAATAATTTTGAATGTTGTCTGGTAGACACTAAATAAAAGAAGTTGGACTCAACTCAAGTTCTGCCATATTATATATATATTTTATATTTCTACATATTTATTTATTATAGTTTTAGCATTTTTTTTCATGGCATTTCAATTTATATCTTATTTAAAGACTTACAGTGCTACACTCAATATCCTTAGTATTTTGTAATGATATTTTCATGCAAAATTTATCTCGTTTATTATGATTTTTCTCATTAAATTTGTTATTTTGTTTATGTAACATATATTCTTCTCCTACATGTGCTTTACATCATTTTGACTTTAATATATCTTTGTTACTTTAATTTAACTCAATTTAGTTCTAATAAATATTTTCTTATTATTGATGTAATAATTTATGGCTATTTGTCTTTAATTAAGTTGGTACGTCATAGTTCTTCCAAGTGATATTTAAACAAGACAAAAACAAATAATTCAATGAATATTTAATTTTATAACTTTTAAATATTTTATTTTTTTGAATTTTTGACTTTGATTTAATTATATTGCTTTGTAACTATAAATCTTCTCTAATGACATCTTTACATCAGTTTGATTTGGCTATGTTACATTGCTTCACTTTAGATGATTTCACCTCAAATATATATATTTACATAAAATGGTAATAATATATTATAATTTATTACTACTTTTATCAATAATTTGTCATAATTGCTAATAAGGTATGATCAAATAAAGCAAATTACATTGGTCTCGTCTCAACATTCTCTATCCAATTAAATATTTTTTTTATATTTTTGAAAATGTTATCTCCTAAGAATTTTGCATACTTCTTAGACATTTTGATTTAGCACTAGTTTGATGATTGAAGATATTACTGTTCATCTCATAAGCATCTTGGAATTAAACTTTCTCAGATAATTTGAATTGTTTCTTTTAAGTTTTGAAATAGATTTTTTTTAAATACAATGAAACTTGAGTTCTTTTTTTGTGCGGCCAATATATTACTGACTTTGTTATATTATATTTCTTCAATTAAACTCATATCAATTTTGATATATATTTTCTTAAAATTTAAAATATAATTCAAGATTATTTGTGCTAATTTATCTTGGTGTTCACGATTATTCAAAGTGTGGTTTGATTGAGACAAAAACAAAGCCATTTAACAACTCTTAACAAGCTCTATCTAATAGATATTCATTTAAGTGTATATTTTTAAATATTTTATTTTTGAAAATTTTTACATTTTTTAGGAAATATTTTCATTCAAATAGATTTGATGATCCTAGACGTCACACCTAATCTCCATTGTATCTTTTAATGTAATATCCTCATATAATATATCTATTTTTTTCAAATATTATTCTTTTATTTTGTTATAGTAATGTGTAACACTAAATCTCTTCTCTTCACAACTTTGCCTTCCCCAAATTTTGCTTTATTATATTACCTCAATTTACATCATTTAATTGTTAATAACTACTTCCTTAATATCAAAATAATAAACTATTATTATTTATAATTATTTTCTTTGTAAAATCAAAGTACTTGCTAATGATGTCTAATTAAATAAAATAAATGTCATAATACTTGTCTCCATTAGGTCTATTAAATTAAATATTTATTTTTATATTTTTTAGTATTTTATTTTCTATGAATTTATTTCAACTCACACCATATTTAAAGATCATGGATGTAACACTTCATTAAGAAAGTGTTTTCGGATGTCCATTTCCTTAAAATTTTCCACCATTTTTTAAATATTTTCATAGATTTGATCATGTCATTATTATTTCTAATTCCATTATTGTGTGACTGTTATATTAGTTTTAGTTGTCCATGTTATATTCTATTAATTAATCTCATTCCAACTTTGGTATATATTTACTTAATTTTAAAATAATAATTTATCCTAATATAAATTTATTGAATTGATTATTCACTATAATTCCAAACAATGTTTGGTGGAGAACAAAAAACTTCATTGGATTCATCTTGATGAGTTTTATCAATTATAAAATCTTTTATAAATTTTAGTATTTATTTTTTTTGCTTTTTGATACCTTAAGACATATTTTTATTTGTAATAGATTTAATAATATAAAATGTTATAGATCTCTTAAGTATTTTAGAATGAAATTTCCCTTATAATTTCTCTAATTTCATCAAAATATTTGTCTCAATTTTGTAATGCAACTATGTAACTCAAAATCTTTCGTACAAAGATATTTACATAGCTTTGATTTTGATATTTTATAGTTTTTCAATTAATCTCATTTTAACTTTAGTATATGTTTTCTGATATCAAAATTATAATATATTATTATTTATGTTTATTTAACTTTCTAATTTGCATTCATTCTAAATGCAGACTAATCGAGAAGAAAGAAATGTTGTTGGACTCGTCTCAATGAGCACTATTTAATGAAATATGTCTTTTTATATTATAAATATTTTTTATATTATTTAAGAATTTTTTACAAAATATTTATATTCATACTTGACTTTACGATAGAGGATGTTACACTTTCCCTCTTTATTATTTTAGAATGCAACTTTCTTTTAAAATATATCTCATTCCTTAAAATGTTTTTCTTTAATTTGGGTATATCACAAAGAAACTATAAATATCCTTTTGTGTAACCTTTACAATCCTTTTATTAGCTTATGTTATATTACTTCAATTTTACTAATTTCTACCACGAAATTTATATTTTTAATATTTAAACCATAATTTATTATTTTTTTTGCAAATTTACTTTGCAATTCATTATAATTCTGAACAAGGTCTAATCTACTAATCATGATGAACTCTATCTAATTAATTGTTCATTTTTATTTTTTAAATTTTATTACTAGCTATATGGTTTCCTTTTAGAAATTTTGATTCAAACTTAATTTTATGATCGAGACTACTAAACCCAATCTCTATGTATAGTCAATACATCGTTCTCGTATAATTTATATCACTTTTTCAATTTTTTCCTTCTCATTTAGTTAAACTACAATGTAACATTATATCTTCGTTTATGTGACCTTTACATGTTGATTATGCTTTATTAAATTTCTTTAGTTTATCTCATCTTAACTATAAGAAAACATTACTAACTATTGAAATTGTAATTTGTTATAATTATGCTATTTTATTTCTATAATTCATTGTAATTCAAAATGAAGTCATAATGAGATGAAATATGCATTATTCAAGTCGTCTAGGTGACATCCATCAAATTAACTTTTCATTTTTTGTAATTATATATTCATTTTCACAACATAATGAAGAGATCAAATACACCTTTCTTATTCATGAAATAAGATACAAATTAAAATATCTAATAAATAATGCCAAAAGCCAAAAAAATAAAATATTTAAAATTATAAATATGAATATTTGTTTTGATAAATCTCATCAAGATGGGTCAAATGTCCTTTATTTTTGTTAATAATGCTTCATTTTTAATTAATGTGAATTACCAAAGAAAATAGGCATAATTACAATAAATTATTACCGAAAGAAATTTTTTTTGACATGGATTATGTTACTATAAATCTATAATTTTTCTCTCATGTCACATTTGCATCACTTTTATTTTAGCATATAAATTCTTTTACTTTATAACATTTGGAACTTATAAAAATTTTATTCATCTTAATGTGCTCCTTTAAATTATACATTCCTTTTATATTTTTTAAAATTTAGTTTTTATGAATTCAGCATGGTTTATGACAAATTTCAATTCCTAGCTAATTTGATAATTAAGAATGCTACACATGATATACTTAATATCTGCTAATGTTACTTTTCTACAATATTCAATAAATTTGAAAAAATGTTTTTCTTTGATTTAGTTTTATTTCTTTGAAACACTAATTGTCTCTGCATGTGTCCTTTGAATTGCATAAATTTTGTTGTATTACATTGCTTCAATTTATCTAATTTTAGTCTTAATGTATGTTCCTTAATTTTAAAGTAATTTAATATTCATTTATGTTTATGTTCTTCAGTAATTAGTAATAATTCCAAAAGTAGTTTGACAGAGTTGGATCAAACATTCCTAGAATCAATTTAAATTTGCACCATCACATTAAATATTTTTTTTCTATTTTTTTTAATATTATATTTTCTATATAGTTGCCTGACTTTACGAATCCTTTCTATTTGTACCTGATTTAGCCATTAAGTATGCTACATTTAATCTCTTAGTGTCATAGAATGCAACTTTTGTGCATAATTTATATCATTCCCTCAAAAATTTTCCTTTGATTTTGTCATATTACTCATTAACATTTAATCTCCTCTTGAGTGACCCTTAAACTTATTTCATTTGTTTATATTGCAATGCTTCAATTTCGCTCACTACATCTTTAATAAATATTTTCTTTTTGTTAAAATAAGAAAAATACTTATTTTTTAAAATATGTAATTATTCCAAACTAAGATTAATCAAGATGAGATAAACATCATTAAACTTGTCTCAATGTGCTTCATCCAACTAAAAAATTAATTTTATATTTCTCATATTTTATTTTATAGAGTTCAAAGATTCTTTAAGAGATACCACATATCATGATAGGAGTGCTACACTCAATTTCCTTAGTATGTTGTAATGCCAAATTACTATATAATTTATGTTATTATCCTATAATTTATTATTATCAAACTCTAATTCTCCTTTCATTTAACCTTTACGTCATTATGATTTAATTTTATTACATCTCCTAAATTTATCATAATTTAGCTTTAAAATATATTTATGTAGTATTAAAATATAAATTTAATATTCTTTATTTTTATTTATCTTTGTAATATGCAATAATTCCAAACAAGGTTTGATGGATATCAAACAAATCTCACTTGTCTCATTTAAAAAAGCCCTATGAAATTAAATATTTCTTTTAATTTTTTTAATTTTTTACCAGACATTTTCAATTGTACTTCAACTAATGATCAAGCTTGTCACACTCGATCCCCTAATCATATTGGAATTCAACTTTTGAGTGTAATTTATCTAATTTTTTTTAAATGTTTCACTTTTATTTGGATATATACATCTCTTATCATGTGATGTTTATGATGCTTTTATTTGGTTATATTATATTCTTCAATTAAACTTATTTCAAATTAAATAAATATATTTTTTAGTTTTTAAATAATAATTTAATTTTATTAATGCCAATCTACTTTCTTAATTTGTTGTAATTCCAAACACGATCCAATGGAGAAGAAATAAACATCGTTGGACTCATCTAGATTAGCTTTGTCAAATTAAATATTCATTTCTTATTACTTAAAACATTTCTTTCAATAATTGTTGAACATTTTAAGAGATATTTTGACATGTACTATATTTGAGAATTAAAATACACATTTGATCTATTTAGTGACTTCAAATTTTTTCTTGGAATTGAACATTTTGTTTGTAACTCTAGATCTTCTCTCATATAAACTTTACAAACAGCTTTGTACCCATCTCGATTACATTTATCTAACTAAATATTTGCTTTAATAATTTTATAGTTACATAATAATAATATAAAATTAAAGACATATGAAGGTCACATAATAAATAATTTAGAGTTACAAACAAATATCACCAAATCAAACAAAATTGCAAAAATGAGTTGATTTGCACCACAAAGTGGATTTCAAGGCAATAACGAGATTCAATATAAAGTTCTAGATCTTCAATATGATTATTATTAAAAATATCAAATAAAATATTAAAAAATTTACAAACTAAAATTATAAATAGTTCAATATTTATTAAGAAAACATTTCTCAAGATGGGTGGAATTACAATTGTTTCTTTTTTCTTTAAACTTTATTTTCAATTACTAGAAATTACTAAAGAAAACTGAACATGAATAATAATAATAAACTATTTCCTTGATATTAAATAAATATATTTTTAAAATTATAGAAGATGAATTCAAGAAATGTAATATATGCAAATTGAAGTGATACAATGGTCACCAAAGAGAAGATGTAGTGTTAGATATTGACAGTAGAAAATCAAAGCTAAACTTTTAAAGAAATAAGACAAATTACATAGGAAGTTGAATAGCAAGATATTAAAGAAATTGAGTACAAAATTTTCTATAATTATGTACGAATAAAAATGTTTGGTAAACATGAAAAATATTTACAATAAAATAATTATAAAAAATTCTTAATTTGATAAACTTTGCATGCACTAGTAAAATAAAATTTAGAATTAATTCAAACTAACAAAATTAATAAGCACATATGATAATAATTTCTTTTAATATTATGTAAAAAAAATATAGTTGAAATTGAGATAATTGAAGAAACATGATAAGAGCAAATCTTGTGATTCAAAGGCCACATAATAGGAGAATTAAATTGTCATAATAGTATAATAACAAAAAAGTAAAATGTTGAAATTAGATAAATTTAATGGGGAACATGAATTCCAAGATACTATAGTGATTAAAAATAACATCTTCAACTATCAAATCAAGTACAAAATGAAATATTTCATAAAGAATGTCAATGACATTTGTTTTGTCTAAATTGAACCTCACTTGGAATTATTACAAATTATGGAAGTATGTAACTGTAAATAATATTAAGTAATAATTTTTTATTAAGTGAGATAAGTTGAAGAGATGTTGTATAATAAAATAAAAGACATGTCCATGTCACATGGGAGGAGATTTATAACTGCTAGAACCTTAGGTAATTCAATGTGAAAAAAATAAAGAAAAGATAAAATATCGCTAAAGATGAAACAAGTTGAAGTAATATAACATAACAAAATCATAGACTTGTCAAAATCACATTAGAGTGGACTTATAATGACAGTCATTTAGCCCACCCGAAGTAGAAAAATGAAGAAAAGTGATAAACTATATAAGAAAGTAACATTCTAAAAAATTGTAGAGATCGAGGGTATCATCTTTGATCATCAAATCCAATATAAATAAAAATATCATATAAAGTGTGCAAGATCCAGTAAAAAAATTTAAAAATATATAAAGAGGACTATTAAATTTTATAGAACTCACTTATACTAGCGAAATGTCAAATTTTTCCCTCAATCAAACACAGTTTAGAATTATTGTAGAGTTTACAAATTTAATATTCATAAAAAATAATAAATTATTATTTTAAAAAAAGTAAATATAAAGTAAAGCTAAAATAAAATAAACTGAAGTTAAGTAATAGGACACATACAATTGTGATGCAAAACTCACAAAAGATGAGATTTGGAGTTAAAATATAATAAAACTATATCAAACTAAAAAATTTGAAGAACTTAGATAACTAACATTAGAAAGCCACATTCCAATATACTAAGGAGATTAAGTATAACTGAAGTAGAAATAAGTGTTCGAATCCTACAAAAGTAGGGTGAATTATTGTTTTAAACTAGTTTTAAATAATTTTTGGATTGTATTTATTTTTAAAAAATATATTATAAAAATATCTTCATGTTTAAAAAAATTCACTAAAAAATATATTAATTATCATTTTTATAATAAAAAAGTTCAATTGGTATAATAAAATTTTTAGGTGGCTCAATTAAAACTAAAACCAACATCCACTTCCAATAGAGGTCAAAAATCAATTATAAAAATAGTTATCACTTGAGTTCTTTCCTATGGTTCAACTCCAACTTTCTAGATTTTGCTAGTTAAACTATAACCTTGTCCTTTACAAGCTCAACTCCAACTTAGTTTATTACAAGGTCAGACAAAACTTAGGTTTTCACAAACGTGAGGCTACCAAACCCAAAAGAAAAAAATATTACTAGAAAAAAATTTCTAATAAAAATGTAAAAAGTTTCTTATGTTTATTTATTATTTTAAAATAGCATGAAGAACTCAAAAGTATGAAGAGAATTTAGAAACCCAAACTTAGAAGATTTATGCTTAGCTGGAAGAAGTGGGAATTTCAAGTAATTCTGAGCCATAAGTGTTGCTAGCATAAATTTATGCTAGCAGAATATGATGCAACCCTACATTGGGATTCTAAAATCAACATCATTTTTATTAGTTATTTTATTCACAATGGTTAGGTATTTATAAAAAGATTCATAGGCACTACAAACTGAGTCAAAACCTTTTTAAAATGGTACTTCCAAAGTGCTTAAAAAGTTCTTAAAACATTCTTCCAAAATGGATACTATAATGGCATAGTAATGGCTATTTTAGTTGTTAGGCTTATTTTATTAGAGCTTTTTGACGGGGTTGATTCGAGCCATTGGATCGAGACGAAGGAGATCATGACTGTACAAAAAGACATTATAATGATAGATGAGTTCTGGACGATTGATAAAGCTAGATTAAATTGAGGCCAATCGATCGAATTGGATGAGATTTGGATCATTCGAGTAATTAATGATAAAATCAAGATTAGATCTGGATCCTTTAATTAATCAAATGGTAAAATTTGTGTTAGATAGGAAACTTTTAACAAATGAATTAAATTACATAGGAAACTTGCATTCATAGATTCGAATGAGATCGAGTGCAACATCCTTGACGGTCAGATAAGGTACAAATAAAAATTTCTCATAATGCATGACAAAAGTAAAAAAAAATTAAAATTTTTGAAAAAATAGAAATGAATTGTTATTTTGATAGAGATTGTTGATATGAAGTATATATTAAACTAGAAATGAGACCAGTTGAAGTAATGCAATATAAAAAAAATCGAAGTGATTTAAAGGTCACTTAAGAGGTTAATTGTAGTTTTGTAATAACAAAAAAATCAAAGAGGAACATTTGAAGAAAATGATAAAATCTACTAGAAAGTTAACATCCTTCATCATCAAATTTTGTTTTAATTTAAATGTCTCAAGAAACATATGAAATATTAAAAAAGAAAACAAATAGAATTATAGCGATGAATATGTAATAGGATTGAACTCAATAAGATGAGTTTGTTGATTTTATTTCTTTTCAATTTGACCTTGTCTAGAATTACAACAAATTACAAAATTAAATAAGTAGAAATAATAATAAATTATTATTTTATATTAATTACATATATATTAAAGGCGAAGTGAGATAAATTATTGCAATATTATAAATCCAAATATAAGTATACAAGTGAAGCAAGACGAGATTTGGAGTTACATAACAATATAACAAAATCAAAGGATAAAAGTTGAAAAAATAAAATACATTTTAAAATAAGTGTTCATTACAAGACATTAATTAGATTGAGTGTATCGTTATTGATCCTCAAACTACATTTAAAGAATATTATCTCACAAAGAATTCCAAATTTTTTAAAATAAAGCATTTAAAATCATAAAAATACTAGCATAGTTGCATTGTTTTTTCTCAATCAAACCACATTACAAATTACTATAAAAAAATAAAAGTAAATATGCATAAATAATAATAAATTTTTATTTTTAATATTTAGTAAATATTTAATAAAATAAAAATAAGATAAATTCAAGTAAAATAATAAATTTTTATTAAAGAGATGTAAAGTCACACAACAAGAGAAATATCATTTCATATTAGTACCCAAAAATCAAAAAGAGAAATAATAAATAATAAGAGAAATTGTGGTGGAAAACTAAATTCCAAGATACTAACGAGATTGGGTGTGACAACTTGATTGTTAAATTTAGCATAAATCATTTATTTTTATATTGTAATTAGAAATATAAAAAAATATTTAAATACATAAAAATGATTATTTATTTGAATAGTCCTAGTCGATATCAGTCCAAAGATGCTTATTTCACCATGATTGCACAATGTTTTCAATTATTCTCAAATTAAAAATTAAATTAACATAAATATTAATAAATTATAATTTCTTTGTTAAGTAAATATGATGTAATTCTAATATAGGATAAACTAAAATAATGTAGTATTAAAAAAACAAAAACCTTACAATTGTCACATGATGGAAGATTTAGAGTTACAGGGAATTATAACAAACATTGCATTGCAAGAGAATAAGTATGTCTAGTATAACATCCAAATTTATCAAAATATTATGAATCAAAAGACCTTGTATAATATAAAAGAATTTTAGAAAAAAATATAGAAAAATACAAAAACTATTTACTAGGATAGATACAAAGATTAAACAAACTACTATTGTTTCATCATAATAGGACATTATTTTCAATTATTACGAGTTATAAAATTAAACATAAACAATAATAAGACATTATTTGGGCATTTAGAAAATATATATTAAGGACAAAAAGGCCTAAGTTTTATTGGAAAGTTGTATTTCATGATAGTAGAGAGGTTGATTGTAACATCCTTAATCATCAAATCATGTACAAATTGAAATGTCGCATAAAACATTTCAGACTCATAGAAAATTAAAAAATTAAAATTATTCAGATGAATATTGAATATGATAGATCTCGTCTAAACGTGTCCAAAAATATATCTTTCTTCTCGATTAGACCTTATCAAGAGTTTCTTTGAATTTCAAAAATAAGCAAATGTAATCACATAAATTAAATAATGCATTGTACAATATGACAGTGATTTAAAACCTTCCTTAGAGAATAAGTAGAGTTTCATAGTAAGCTAAGGAAATCCAAGTGAAAAAAGTTAAAGAAGTGGGAAAAATTAGATGAGAAATTGCATTCAAAGACGTTAAAATTAGGCAATAATGAAAATGATTTGTAAAGCATGCCAAATCCTTGAAACTAAAATACAAAAAAGTTAAAAATTAAGGGCTAATTATATGTTTCTCATCGAGATGTGTACAACGATTTTGGTTTCGTCTCTATTTCACATCACTTTGATTTACAACTAAAAAATATAATCATTAAAATAATATTATTAAATATTAAGGAAAAATGTAAAATAAAGCTTAAATTAGAAAAATTTAAGCAATGTAACATGAGAAAATAAAAGAAATTTAAAGATCACATGAGGATAGGATCAGCATTTTTTAGTAGCAAAAGCAAAAAAAATAAAAAATATGAAGAAATGGGATAAACTATTTGTGAAAAGTGAATTCCAAGATTATATGGAGATTGAGTGCAACATCATCAAATATTAAATTTGGCACAAATTGGAACATCTTGTAAAAGGTTTGAAAGTATAAAAAAAGTATTAAAAAAATATAAAAGTCGATATTTAATTGGATTATTCTCATCAAAGCAGTCGAACGACATCTGTTTCATCTTATTCAAACTTGTTTTGTAAAACTACCAATTGCGAAAGATGTAGCATTATAACCAAATTAAAGCAAAAAAATTTGGACATACTTGTTAAAGTGTGTAGGAAAGTTGCAGTGCAAGATATTAGGGAGATGATGTGTGACATCCTCAATCAACAAATCAAATACGAAAAAAATTAACTTTTAAATACTGTCATGATCCTAAAAAGAATATTTATAAATATGCAAAATGATACTTAATTTGATTTTCTCGAGATGAGTCTAATGATGTTTTTTCATCTTAATTATAACTCATTTATAATAACTATAAATTACCGCAGCAAATAAGCATAAATAATACTAAATTTTAATTTTAGTATTAGGTAAATGTACATTACAGCTAAAATGAAATAAATTGAAATAATAAAATATAACAAATCAATGTGATGTAACGATCATACAAGCAGAGAATTAGAATTTCTTAGTAACATAATAAAATTAAAGCATGAATTTTGAATGAATAAGACAATGTTTATGTTAAAGTTGGATTCTAAGATACTAACTAGATCAAGTGTAAAATCCTCAATTAAAAAATTAGGTATAAATCAAAATAGCTTGTCAACAAAGCCAATACCTTAGAAAAAACTATAATTTATGAAATATTAAAATTAATATTTAATTTAATAGAGCTTTTCAAGAAAATTCCAATGACATTTTGTTTTTTCTCCATCAAACCTCATTATGAATTACTATTAATAACCAAAGTAAATGATTATTTTAATGTAAAGTAAATTTATATTAAAGCTAAAAATGAGGCAATGTAGGGAAACGTAACATAGCCAAATGAAAGTAATGCAAAGGATATATCAGAGGAGATTTAGTGTTATGTTAAAACATAACAAAATAAGAATTAAATTTTTGAAGAATAAGATAAATTATATGAAAAAGTTGTATTCTAGGATACCATAGAGATCAAAAATAAAATAAATATCATCAAATTAGATACAAGTTGAAATGTCTCATAATGCCTCTCAAAGATGGAAATAAATATTTAAATTTAAAAAAATAATATTTAATTAAATATTCTCATCAACATGAGTCCAAAAGCATTTACTTCATCAAATTATGTATGATTTGAAAGGTCACATAATACAAACAGAACCCCTAGATAATAAAAATTTAAAAAAATCCATAAGAATATTTAAATGCATAATGCACATCAAGAACATAATAACATTTGTTTCATCTCAACCTTGTGTAGAATAACAACTAATTCAAAATAACAAAAGGCATAAATAATAATGAAGTTTTATATTAATATAATTAAATATTTATCAATGAAAGTAGAATATAAATTAAAGATATATAAAATAAGAAAATCAAAATGATGTAAAGGATAGACAATAACATAATTATAACATCTTTGTAAGATAAAAAAATAAAAAAAATTTAAAATCATAAACATTTTTCATGAATGTTGCATTCAAATGAACAAAAGAGATTGAGTCTAATATCATCAATCATTGAATTAGATACAAACAAAAATGACATCAATATTGCCAAAACCCTAAAAAAAGTATTAAGAAATATGCAAATAAAATATTTAATTCAATAGGGCTTATTGAGTGGACTGTAATCACATTTTTTTCACATATTGTAAATCACTTAATTAAAAAAATATAAATGATAGTAAATTATTATTCCAATTTTAAGAAAATATATTCTAAAGGCAAAACAAGGTAAATTCAAGTGTTGTATTATAACTAAAACAAAGCAATATGATGGTTAGATAAAAGAAGACTTATTTTTGCAAAACAATATAACCAAATAAATAAAAAATTTGAAATATTAGATAAATTGCATACGAATGTTTTACTAAAAGATACTAAAGAGATTGAATATAACATCCTTAATTATCAAAAATATAATAAATCATAATATGTTGAAATGTGTGCTAAAATAATAGAAAAAGTAATATTTAAATCACATAGATGAATTTTTAGTTGGGTGTTGATTATTGAGACAAGTGCAATAAACATTTTTAGCCCTCCATTATACCTAATTTGTAGTTACTATGAATTGCAATAGAGCGTGTTGCCATAGATATTCATAGCAACTTTCAATGCTGCTTTCCCAAATAAATTGTCACTAATTAAAACTTTTCAATTTCATTTTTTTGCTACGTAACTCTAAATCTCCTTCTATGTGACCATTACATCGCTCTTATTTATTTGTATTACATTGCTTCGTTTTATCTTTTCTAAGCTTTTATTTATTTTACTTAATATAAAAGTAATAATTTATTATTATTTATATTTTTTTAATTTAGTATTTCATAGTAATTCCAAATAAGGCCTGATCAACATAAAACAAACTTCATTGGATGCATTTAAATGACCTCTATGTACCAAATTTTAATTTGTAAAAATTTTTAGAAATTTAATTTTTAATGGTTTTGGCTAGATTTATAAGGCATTTTGAAGCTACCATCTTTAACATTTGAGAATTTTACACCATCCTCTATCTTAGAATCCAACTTTCTCATATAATTTAAGTAATAAATCAAATTTTCTTGCTTCGATTTGGATATATTACTATGTAACTCCTATTTTCCTCCATTGTCACCTTTACATTAACTTATTTTAGTTTTATTATATTTACTTAAGTTATCAAATTTTAGATATGAAATTGATTTACAAAATATTAATATAGTAATTTATTATTTTTTATTCTTATTTAATTTGAGAATTTATAGAAATTTAAAACAAAGAACAATTGAGACAAAAAAATATTGTTAAACTTCTTCTTGCATGTTTTATTTATTTAAATATTTATTTTTTTATTTAAAATTTTTTTTCTAGACCCTTGGCATGGTTTATAAGACATTTTGAATCACATATTTAATGAAGACGGTTGTTACACTCCCTCCCCTAAGTATCTTAGACACAAATATTGCTGCACAAAAAATATTTATTTCTTAATATGTTTTGTTTTGATTTGCATGTATAACCATGTAATCATAAAGTTTCTCTCTTGTGGTCTTCACATGACAATTATTTTGTTATATTATATTACTTCAATTTATGTCTTCTTGGCTTTAACATATATTACTTAGTGCTAAATAATAATTTATTATTACATATGCTTATTTGCTCTATGAATTTGTAATGAGATCAAACTAAGATGCAAAAATCCTCATTGAACTTATCTTGAAAAACTTATTTTAATTAAATAAATATTTTTTATATTTTTGAAAAGTTTTTATTAGGTCTTCAATATATTTTATAAGATAGTTTGATTTGTACCAGATTTGATAATTGAGGATGTTAAGCTTGATGTCCAAGGTATATAAGATCGCAAATTTCAAGTACAATTTGACTTATTTTAAAAAAATTTTGCTTAATTGGCTTTTGTTGTAATTTAATTCTTAATTAAATCAATCTTACTTTAGTTATAGAATTTATTTAACTAACATTAAAATAAGTATTTATTATTAATTTTTAATATTAATGTTTTCAATTAAACTTATTTCCAAATGAGGTCCAACTAAGATGAAGCAAAAATCATTGAACTCGTCATGACAAGCTTTATCCAATTAGATAATAATTTTAATAATTTTAAATATTTTAATTTCAATAGTTTTGGTATTTATTATGAGCCATTTTGTTTCATACCCAATTTCATTATCGAAGATATTAACTTGGATATTCTTAGCACCTTGGAATTTAATACCAAACCTATTCTCATGTGCTCATTACATCACCTTGAATTAGTTATACAACAATATTTTAATTTATCTATATTCAACTTTAATATATTTTTAATTAATATAAAATAATAATATTTTTATCATTCCTATTTTTTTTGTTAATTTGTAGTAATTCCAAAGAAAGTCTAATATAGGAAAAAAATCATTGTTGGACATATCTCGATGGGCTCTCTAAATCAAATATTCATTTTAATTTTCTTAAAACTTTTATTCTTTATAGTTTTCATATGCTTTGCAATGCACTTCCATTGTTCCTAATTTGATGTTAGAGAATGTTGAAATGGGTCTCCTTCTTTTCCTAGAATAGAAAGTTCCCAAAATATTCTTATCAATTAAACTTTTTTACTTTAATTTTTTTATATTAATAAGTAATTATAAATCTTCTCTATTATGAACTTTATATTACTTTGATTTATTTTTATTACATTTCATAAGTGTTTCTTTTTTATCTTTAATATATATTTACTTCACGTTAAAATATTAATTATTATGATTTATTTCTATTTAGTTTTTCAATTTGTAGTAATTCGAAATAAAGTCTTATCTAGAGGAAACAAATGCTATGTATTCATCTAAACATGCTTTATGTAGTTACCTTATTTTTTTTATATTTTTAGTCATTTGTTTTCTATGTTTTTTATTATTTACAAGGTATTTTTATTTATTCTTCATTTGAAGATTGAGAATGATGCACTCAGTTTTCTTAAGATAACATATTCAACTTTATCAAAAAACTTTTTTCACTTCATCAAATGTCTCTCTTCGATTATGTTTTATTACTATGAAACCTTAGTTCCCCATTTATACTACATTTACTTTAATGAAATTTTGTCACTCTACTTTTAAGACATATTTGCTTAACTTTGAAGAAAAAACTATTATTATTGAAAACGTTATTTGTTTTGTAAATCATAGCTATTTTAAATGATATCTATTGAGATTAAATAAAAAATATTACACTCATTTTAAGATGCTCTATCAACTTAGATATTCATTTTTATATTTTTGAAGTATTTTATTTTTTTGACTTTTGGCATGTTGTGTGAAAGATTTCATTTTCTAAATGATTTGACCACTTTTGTTACCCATTCTTATCTTCAATATGTTTGAATGAAATATTCTTGTGCAATATACATCAATGTTTTCAAATTTTTCACTTTGATATGGTTGTGTTGCAATCCCCTTCTCTAATGACCTTAGAATGCTTTAATTTAGTTAAATTTAATTAATTTTGTTTATTGGATTTTAGCTTTAATAAACTTATTTTCTCAAAATTAAAAGAATATTTTGTTATTATTTGTGCTTAATTACTTCTGTAATTTTTATTAATTCCAAATGACTCTAGGGAACATGAAAAAATATTTTTTGAATCAACTCAAAAAGTTTTACCAATTAAAAATTTATTTAGACATTTTAAAATATTTTTTCTAGCATTTTGGCACACTTTGAGATGTTTAAATTTTTGTTTGATTTTATGATTTAGTGTATTACACTTGGTCTCCTTAGTCTTAATAAAAGCCAGTTTCATGTATAATTTATTTCATTTCTTCAATTTTTTCACTTTGATTTGCTTAAATTACTATGTAAGTTTAAACTTTGGTTTTGATATTTTATGTTGCTTTAATTAATCTTATTTTAGCAATAATATTAGTTTTCTTATTTTGAAATTAATTATTTATTATTATTTATGCTTATTTACTTTAGTAATCATATTAAATGAGGTCTAATAAAAAAACATTATTGGAGATTTCTCAATGAACTTCATCAAATTAAATATTTTTAAAATTACTTTTTATTTTTAAATAATTTGATGATCCAGAATGTTACACTCATTATTTTTAGTCTTTTGGAGTGCACTGTTCCCATATATTTTATCTTAGGTTTTCAATATGTTCTGATTGATTTGATTATATTATTGTCATTGAAATCTTTGGTGATATATACCTTGCCATGATTTTGTTAAATTACATCCCATCAAATTTTTCTTAACCCAATTTTAATATTTATTTGGTAAAGATTAAATAAATAATTTATTATTATTTATGATAATTTAATTTTATAATTTGAATTAATTGAAAATGAAGTTCTACAAAGAAAAAAAATCATCGGCATGCACGTCTCATTTAGGCCTATAAAATTAAATATTAATTTTGTTTTTTAAAAAAATTTATATTTATGTTTTTACCAAACGTTGAGAAACACATTGATTCATGCCAGACATGATGATTGATGATGTTGCACTCGAACTCCTTCAGATCTTTGAATGCAACTTTTTGTTATAATTTATCTAATTTTTCAAAATTTTCTTTTAGCTTTGGTTATTTTATTATGAAACTCTAATTCTCCACTCGTGCAACCTTTGATCACTTTAATTTGGTTATATCGCAAATATTTTATTTATTTTATATTAGAATTAATATATACTTAACTAATATTACAAAAGACATTATTATTTATACTTATTTAGTTTGTCATTTACTATACTTCTAGATGAGATCAGACCGAGAGGAAACGACGGTGGCTGGACTTATCTTGACGACTTCTATCGAAATAAATATTCATTATAAAAACCTTAAATGTTTTTTCTTGGGTTTTGGCTTGCTTTTGGATATTTCTATTAATGTCTGATTTGATAATTAACATTATAATCGATATCCTTAGTATCCTTCAATGAAACTTTCAAGTACAATTTCCTTCATTTTTTAGACTTTTTTAAACATTGGTTTTGATATTTTATGTTGCTTCAATTTATCTTATTTTAGCAAAAATATTAGTTTACTAAATGTTAAAGTAATTATTTATTATTATTTATGCTTATTTACTTTAGTAATCATATTAAATGCAGATGAAATCTGATTATGCCAAAAAAAATGTCATTGGACTCCTTTAGACATGATGTGTCCATTTAATGTTCATTTTAACATTTTAATACATTTTTTTCATCTTTGAGTGCAACTGTCATAGAATTTTTCTTATTTTTAAAATTATTCACTTTGATTTTGTTTTTTTATTACATAACAAAAAATCTCCTCTCATGTGATTTTACCTTTCTTTGAATTAGCTTTTTTATGTTGTTTTCATTTATCTCAATTTAACTTTAATATATATTTAATTATTATAAAAAAATAATTTTTAATAATTTATGTTTTTTAATTTTGTCATTTACAGTAATTCCAAATTTGGTTGTTGTAGAAGAAACAATCATCGCTATACTCGTGTCCATCAGCACTATCAATTCAATATTCATTATTATAATTTCAAAAACTCGAATTTCTAGAATTTTTGTGTGCTTTCCTATTATACATATTTTGATGATCTAGAATGTTACACTAGATCTCTTTAATATCTTGAAATTTAACTTTCCAAAAATAATTTGTCATTCATTAAAAGTTTTTGCTTCAATCCTTTAATAACAATTTTTAGGTCTAAATCCATTCTCTTGTAACAATTTCGTTGCTTTGACTTGTTTATATAATTTTTTTTGTTTTTTATATATATTTATATTTTTGATTCACTATAACTCCAAATGAACCCTTAAGGTGAAATAAATTTTATTGGCCTCACGTTGACTTGCTCTATCCTATTAAAAATTAATTTTTTTGTTTTTCAATATAATGTTTTTTTGAAATTTCATACTATTTATGGTATATTTTGATTCACACTTGACTATATGGTCATGCATGTTTCTTAGAGCTTGGATTTCAATTTTTCCTAACAATGTTTCACATTTCTTCAATTATCCAATTATTTGGTTATATTATAGTGAAGCTTCAGCCCTCCACTTATATGGCCTTTATATCTCTTAGATTTTGTTATGTTACATTGATTCTATTTTTTTCTCATTTTAGCTTTAACATATATTTTCTTAAGATTAATGAAAGAACCTTATTCTTACATACACATATTTACATTGATAATTCATGGTTTTTCTAAACAATTTCTAATCAAGATGAAACAAATTTTATTTGACTCGTTTTAATGAGCCCTATCGAATTAAATATTATTTTTGTCTTTTCTAAATATTTTATTTTCTTTGATTTTGATATCATATATGACATAGTTGGATTCAATAGATCTCTTTAGTATCTTTGAACATAATTTTCTCATGTAATTAACCTCATTTGCTTCCATATTTTCATATTGATTTGGTCATGTTACTATAAAACTCTAAATCCCCTATTGTGTTAGCTTTACAATGCTTCAATTTATCTATATTAAATTATTTAAACTTATCATACTTTAGCTTTAAAAAATATATTAACTTAATATTAAAATAGTATATTCTTATTAATTATTTTTATTTATGTTTTAATTCATAGTAAATCTAAATGATGTTAGATGTAAAAAAATCATATTAAAAAAAATAAATATCATTAAGTTCGACTTGATGAGCTTTATTAACTAAGTAATATCTTTTTCTTTTGATAATATTTATTGCATGAGTTTTGGCTCATGTTATGAGAAATTTTTAATTCTTACTTTGTTTGATGATAGAGGTTTTTATGTTTGTTTTTCCTAGTGTCATGGAATGAAAATTTGATGTACAATTTGCCTTATTTCTTCGACTTTTTCAGTTCTATTTGGTTAATTTACTAAATAACTATAAGTCGTCTCTTTTGAGATCTTTGCATTGCATTGATTTGGATATATTATATTTCATCAATTTATTTAATTTATATATATAAATAAAAGATCAAGAAAAAATTTATAATTATTTATTCTAATTAAATTTAGTGATTTCTAGTAATTACGATCGAAGCCTAATCCAGTCACAACAAAAGCCGATGAGCATGACACAATGTGCTATATGTAATTAAACATTCACTTTTTTATTTTTAAAAAATTTTTTTATAGAGTTTTATAATTCCTTAAGAATATGTTAATTGGTAACTTATTTGATGATTGAAGATCTTATGCTTACTATCCTTACTATCTTTGAAGGGAATATTTTTGCAGAAGTTATCTCAATTTTTAGAGGTTTTTCTTTTATTTTTTTAACATGAAATGTCACTCTAAATATCCACTCATGTGACATTTACATAGACATTATTTCATTGTATTATACTACTTCAATTTATCTTATTTTATTTTATTATATATTTCTTAATATTAAATTAATAATTTTTTATATACTCCACATGTTGAGCTCTATAAAATTAAATATTAATCTTTTTATTTGTAAATGCATTGTATTATATGGTTTTAGCATGCTTTTTGAAAAATTTTATTTATGTTTAATTTGATGATAAAAAAATGATCACTTGATCTCCTTAACATCTTTGAATGCATCTTTCCACTACAATTTATCTTATTTGTTCTAATTTTTTTTACCTTGTTATATTGCAAAGTTTTAATTCAAGTCCTATCAAATTCAACATATGTTTACTTAGTATTCAAAAAATATTTACCATTATTTATTCTTATTTAATTTGAAAATTCATAGTAACTCCAAACACCATCTGATGGATACAATTAAGAATGCTACAATAGATTTGCTAAGTATCCTTGAATACAACTTTCCCAAAGAAAGTATCTTATTTGTTCAAATTTTTTCTTTGATTTGGTTATATTATTATGAAACTCTTAACATCCTCTCATGTCATCTTCACATATCTTTCATTTTGTTATTTTCAATTGCTTCAATTTATGTTGTTTTATTTTTAATATTTTTTTACTTAATAGTAAAAATCATAATTTATTTTTTAATTATGCTAATTGACTATTATATTTCGTAGTAATTCTCGACAAGCCTTGATTGAGATGAAGCACTCGTCCTTGGACTTGACTTAACATGCTTTATCCCACAAAGCACTTATTTTTTAATTTGTAAATATTTTTATTTTTAAAGGTTTTTATGAGCATTGCCAAACATTTTGAATTTCATCAGATTTGTTAATTGAGGATATTACATTAGATCTTATCATTATTTTGGAATAAAACTTTCTTGAACAACTCATCACATTTGTACAAAAATTCTTCTTTAATTTATTTATAATATGATGAAATTCTACTTCTATAATTATATCACCTCTGTAGTGCTTTGATTTGCTTTTGTAATACTACTTTTTATAATTTTCTACTTTAACTTATATTTACAAAATATTCAAATAAACAATTATTAGGTTTTTAAATATTTTATTTTGTGATTCATATTAATTCCAATTGAGTTCTGATGGATACAAAACAAATATTGTTAGACTCACATCAACATGCTTTGTCCAACTAAATATTCTTTTTTAAATTTAATTTTTCTTAGAGTACTTGTTTGCTCCAAAAGCATTTGAAGTCAAACATTTTCTGATGATCAAGTTTTTACAATTGATATTTTCAGTCTCTTGGATTTTAACTTTCTTATATAATTTATTTAATTTCCTCTAATTTTTCCTTAGATTTGGTTATATTACTATGAAGTTATATTTGTCATTTTCTGCAAGCTTATCATCATTTGGATTTTTTCATATTAATATACTACAATTTAAATATATATTTAATTGAAATTATAATTAAGATTTGTTTTTATTTATGACAATTTAATTTAATTATTTTTATGAATTCAAAATGAAGTCCCATGAAGATGAAGCTAAAATTAGTAAACTCCACTCGATGAGCATAATCCAACTAAATATTCATTTTTATAATTTTAAATATTTTTATTTTTTTCATAATTTTTTATTTTTTATGGCATATTATGATAGGTATCTAATTTGATGATCAAAGATGTATACTCATTATCTTTAGTATCATAGATTACAACATTCCCATTATTTTTCATATTTTTTATTTTATTTGATTATATTAATTTATAACCCTAAAACTCATCTCATTTAACATTCACATGTCCATCAATTGATTGTATACGATTGCTTCAAAATAACTTATTTCTACTTCAGTATATGTTCACATAAATTTAGACTAATAATTTATCAAAATTTATATTTATTTACTTAGATAATTCATACTAATTCCAAATTAGGATAGACTGAGGTGAAAATAATATAATTAAAAATACCTTAACAAAATATATCAACTTAAATATTTATTTTCATAATTTTTAATATTTTGTTATCTATCATTTTTTTTATATTTTGTGAGATATTTTTATTCAGACCTTATTTGATGATTAAAAACATTCTCTTTGTTTCGTATGTTTCTTGGATTACAATTTTATAATAATCTTCACTCACTTTTTTAATGTTTGTCCTTTGATTTTGACATATTATTATGTAACTTAATGTCTCTTATCTTTTGGCCTTTATATCATTTTAGTTTGGTTATATTACATTTCATCAATTTATGCCATTTTAGCTTTAATAATATTATCAAAATATTGAAAAATATTTTATTATTATTTACTTTTGTAATTCAAAGTAATTCCATATATGTTCCAATTGAGATGAAATAATGACTAGTTAACTAGTCTTAACAAGCTCTGCTAATCAAAAAATATTATTTTACATTTTAAAGTTTTAAATTTTTTATGGTTTTAGCATAATTTATTAGACATTTTTATTCCTACTTAATTTGATGATCAAGGATGTTATGCTTGATCTTTTGTAATCATGAAATGTAACTTCTCTTATATTCTTTCTTGTTTTGTCAAATATATCTATTTGATTTTGGAATATTATTATCTTACTCTAAACATTTTCTCTAATGATCTCCACATTGCCCTGGTTTGGTTATATTAGATTGCTTCACTTTATCATGTTTTAATTTTTAATTTAAATATTTAGTTAATTATAAAATCAATTTTTTATTATTTTGTCTTATTTATTTTGATAAGTCATAATAATTGTAGACAATATCTAATCATGATGAAATAAACATTGTGGGACTCATCTAGACTATATCTATTTAATTAAAATTTATTTTTATACTTTCAAATAATTTTTTTTACATTTTTTTACCTTTTTAACTAGTCATTTTGTTGTTATGTGATTTGAAGATCTTTGATCAAGACTCGTGTCCTTAGCATCTAGTAATTTCACTTTTACATGTGGTTTATTTCTTGGGTTCAAATTTTTCACTGCGCTTTTGTTATGTTAGTATAAAATTCTAAATCTTCTCTTGTCTGATATTACCATCACTTTGGTTTGCTTAATTTCATTGCATCAGTTTTTGTCATTTTAATTATAATATATATTTTCTTAATATTAAATAATACTTTTTAAGTATTATTATGAATTACCAAAATAAATAGCCATAATTTATTTTTATTTTTAAAAAAGTAAGTATATATTAGAACAAAAATGAGATAAATTGAAGTAATCTAATATAACCAAATCATGAAAATGTAAAGGTCACACGACAAGATAGAGTTTCATACTAATATAAGTAAATCTTTGCTACATATTCTAAGAAATAAGATACAATTTATAGAAAGTTGCATCGAAAAATATTAAGGTGATCAAGTGTATCATCATTTATCATAAAATCAAATACAAATTAAAAAAAATCTTATAAACGATGCCAAAATCCTAAAAACTAAAACATTTAAACATATAAAAGATATCATAATTAAATAAGGCTTATCGAAATGACTGGAATTATGTTTGTATCATATTGATGAGATCTCATTTGAGATTGCACCAAATTACCAAATTAATGAAGCATAAATTGCAATTAGTTACTATTTTAATATCAAATGAATACATAATATACTTCTAATAAAGTAAATTGGAAAAATAAGTCATTACCAAATCAAAGAGATGTAAAGGTCAAATGAAAGGGAATTTGGGTACATACTAATATAACTAATTTAAAAGGACAAATTGGTAAAATCATATCAATTGCATGTGAAAATTTCATTCTAATATAATAAGGTTGCTGAGTGTAATATACTCGATCATCAAATAAGGTACAAATTAAAATGTCTCATAAAGCATACAAAAACCTTAAAAAATAAAATTTTAAAATAATATAAAAAAATATTTAATTAGATAGAGCTCATTAAGATTTGTGGAATGATTTTTTCTACATCTTAATTGAACATCATTTTGAATGACACATATAACAAAAATAAATAAACCAAAATAATAATAAATTGTCATTTTAAAACTAGGTAAACATATACTAAAGCTAAAATGAATGAATCAAAATAATATAATATAACCAAATAAAAGTCATATAAATGTCACAAAGGATGAGAAGTATAGTTTCTCAGTAATATAATGAAATAAAATTAAATTATTCTAGGAAATTAGATAAATTTTAGAAAAGTTCCAACACATTAAGGGGGTTGAGTGTGATATCCTTGATTATTAAATCATGTACAAATAAAAATATCTAATTTTGTTTGCCAAAATCATATAAAAATAATAATTAAATATAAATGTGTGAATATTTAATTTTATAGTGCTCAATGAGATGAGATCAATGACATTTCCTCTGTATTGATTATGCCATATTTGGAATTATTATAATTTACAACAACATCAAGGTTTAAAAAAATAGAAAATTAATATTTTGATGTTTAGTAACTAAATAATAAAGTAGTATTGATATAAAAAGAAATATTTCAGTATAAAAGATAATAAACCAAAAATTTGAAGAAATGCAATAAATCATACAGAAAAGTTACATTCCAAGATACTGAACTGATAGACTTTTACTCACTCGATCATACAATTAGGTGTATTTAGAAATTTCTTATAAAACTTTCAAAAAAACTTAAAAATATATTTAAAAGCATACAAATGAATATTTAATTTTCTAGAACTCCTTGAGACTAGTAGAAAAAAATTTGTTTCATCTCAGTGCATCGTTGTTTTCAGATTCTATGAATTACTAAAAGTAAATATGTATAATAATGACAAATCATTATTTTTAGTATCAATTAAATATATCAAAGCATAAATAAGATAAATAAAAAAAATAGTATATCAAAATAAAATAAAAAACTTTAAGAAAATATATAAATTGTGTGGAAAAGTGTAACTCCAAGATAATAAGGTGATCAAGGATATAGAGATGAGAACAATGATGGTTTTTTAATCTCCATTAGATCTCACTTGGATTTAATATTAATTAGAAAATTTAAAAAATAAAAAGAAAAATAAATTATATTTTAATATTTATCAAATAGATATTAAAATTGAAATAAGGTAAATTTAAGAATTGTAATATAATAAAAAAAACTGTAATGGTCACACAAAAGAAAAATTAGAGATTCATAGTAACACGAAGAAATAAAAATAAAAAAAAATTGATAAATGAGATAAATTGTAAGAGAAAGTTGCTTTCTATGGACTAAGAAAATAGAATATAGTATTATTGATAGTCAAATCATATACAAATCAAAATTTATTAAAAGATATCAAAACCATAGAAAAAAATATTTAAAAATATAACATTAAATATTTAATTTGATAGAGCTTCTCAAGTTGAGACCCAAACCATTTCTTTCTGTTCGATCAAAAGTCATTCAGAATTACTACGAATTATCATATTAGCTAAGTAGAAATAAAATAAAGTTATTATTACAATATTAAAGATATTAATATTAAAGCTCAAATGACAAAAAAAAAAATAAAGCATCATAACAAAATGAAAGTAATATAAAAGAAAATGAAAGGAGATTTAGAGTTAAATAGTAAAATAACCTAATTAAAAAAACAAATTTTAAAATGTAAGAAAAATTCTAAGAATGTTGTATTCTATGATACTAAGGCAATTGAGTACAATGTTCTCAACGATCAAATCAAGTTAGAATTAAAATAACTCATAATATGTAGAAAATTAATAGAAAATAAAATATTTAATTAGATAGAGCTCATTTACATAGTCTAATGATACTTTTTTTGTATTCATCAGAACTTATTTAGAATTAAAGAAAACTACTAAGGTAAATTACAACAAATAACAACAACTATTTTATAATATTATATAGGTATAGATTAAAGCTAAATATTAGAATAGTTATCGTAAAATAATATAACATAATTAAAGCGATGTAGAAGTGACATAATAAGATATCTACAGTTACATGTTAAGATAATAATATCAAAGCAAAAAGTAAAATAAGTGATATAATGTTATTGGAAAGTTTCATTCTAAGATACTATAGAGATAGACTTTAACATCCTTAAATTTTAAATCATGTGCAAATTAAAATGTACTATAAGGCATTATAAAACCTAGTATAATGAAAATTTTAAAATATAAAAATAAAATTTTAATTGGTTATAGCTCATTGAGAGAAATCCAGTAATGTTTGTTTCATCTATTTTGGAACTAATTCATAATTACTGTGAATTATAAAATTAAATGATGTTAAATTATATTAAAATAATTATTTAATTTTAAGTTTTATTAAAAGAAAAATAAGATAAATTGAAACAATGTAATGTAACAAAATCAAAGTGAGTAATGGTCACACGAGATAATTGTTAGAGTACACAATAACATAACCAAATGAAAAAGAAAATTTAAAGAAATTAGAGAAATGGTATGACAAGGATGTTCTCCAAGACACTAGCAGATCAAGTGTAATATCCACCAAAGTGGAATCTAGTGTGAATCAAAATTCCTTGTAAAGCAAGCCAAACCTATAGATAAAAAAATATTTAAAAATATTGAAATGAATATTTAATAGAATAGAGCTCATTGAGTCAAGCCCAAAGCCTTTTGTTTCATGTTGATTTCATATGTTTAGAATTTCTATGAATAACCAAAATTAATAACCATAATTAATAATAAATTATAATTTTAATATTGTGTAAATATATATTAAAGCTAAAATAAGATAAATTGAACCAATATGATATATCCATGTAAAAGAGATATAAAAGTCACATGAGAGGAGAATTAAAGCTTCGTTGTAATATAACAAAAATAAAGTAATAAATTTAGAGAAATAAGATAAATTATACTAGTAAGTTTATTTCTAAGAGACAAAGAACATTAGGTGTAACATTATCGATCATAAACTCTGATATAAATGAAAATATCTCAAATTATTACCAAATGATTGAAAATTAAATATTTTAAAAAATAAAAGTTAAATTTGATAAAGCTCATCAAAAAGAATCTTATTCATCTTGATCATAAGTTTTTTAAAATTAATGCAAAATGCTAAAGTTAGTAAGCACAAATAATAATAATTTTTTAAACCATATGCAAAAATATGTGATAGTTGAAATGAGATAAATTAAATCAATATAGTATAATCTAATCTAATTAATCTAAAGGTCATAAGAAAGGTGATTAGAGCATCATAGTAATATAACCATCTAAAGGCAAAAAAATGTTGAAAAATGAGAAATTGTATGGAAAATTTGCATTATAAGATACTAAAGAGACCAAGCATAAAATCCTTCAAAGTAAATTTTGGTATGAATAAAATACCTCATAAAATGAACAAAAATCATAGAAAAAATTTAAAAGCAAAAAAAATGATTATTTGACTAGAGAATGAGAACTAGATTAGTACAATGATGTTTGCTTTATGTTGAATTACTTAAAAATAAAAAAAAGTTACGACCAAATAAAATTAAATTAATTCAATTTTAAGTAACTATATATTAAGGAAAAAATTAGATAAAATTAAAGCAATATAATATATCCAAATCAAATTAATGATATGAAACACAACAGGACAATTTGTGTTTCATAGTAATATAATCAAATCAAAGTTAAACATCTGAAGAAATGTTAAATTATGCTAGAAAATTATATCCCATGATACTTAGGAGATCGAGTGTAACATCCTTGATAGTTAATTTATGTGCAAATCAAAATGTCATATAAGCCAAGTGAAACCCTAAAAGAAATTTTTAATAATGAAATGAATATTTAAATGGATAAACTATATGGAGAAGAGTCCAATGATGCTTTTTTCTTCTTAATCAAACCACATTTAAAAGTAATATGCATAACCAAAGTAAATAAGAATGAATAAAAAAGAACAAATGAACAAATATTATTTTAATATTTAGAAAATATATGGTAAAGTTCAGTTTAGATAAATTTATACAATGTAATTTAACCAAATTAAAGTAATGTAATTCTCAAACAAGAAGAGATTTTTAGTTATATAGAAAAAAGCAAAATCATACAAAAAAATTTAAAAAATAAAATAAATTGTACAATAAAGTTTCGTCCAATTATACTATAGTAATTTTGAGTATAATCACAGAATATCAATAATGTACAAGTCAAATTGCCTCATAAAGTCTACCAAAACCTTGGAAAATAAGGTAATAAAAATTATAAAATTGAATATTTAATTATATAGAGCTCATCAAGAGGAACAAATGATGTCCATTTTCATCTTGACTAGAGCTCATCTTGAAGTAATTAAAATTTCAGAAGTAAATAAGCATAAAAACAAATAAGTATTATTTTAAAACATACAAAATATAGATCAAAACTACAATAAGGTAAATCAAAGCAATGAAATATAATTAAATTAAAGTAATGTTAAAGTTAGAAGGGAAGAAATTTAGAGTTAAATAATAATATATATAAATCAAAGAGAAAAACTAAAAGAAATGAGATAAAATATATGAAAAGTTTCATTGGAAGATGTTGAGGAGATTGAGGATAACATCCTCAACTATCGAATCAATGTACATTTCAAAATATCTTGTAAAGCATGCTAAAATCATAAAAATAAAATATTCAAAATATAGATCTAAATATTTAATTAGTTAAAAATCATCAAGAAGAGTCCAATGATATTCATTTCACCTTGATCGAGTGACATTCTAAATTAATATCAATTATCAATATAAATAAACATAAATAATAACAAATTATTTTTTTAATATTAAGATAATATTATTAAACGAGAATGAGATAATTTGAAGTAATGTAATATAACAAAATCAAAATGTTGCAAAGGTTTTGCAAGAAGGCCATAAGAGTTTTATTATAATATAACAAAATAATGGCAAAATGTTTGAAGAAATAAGATAAATTGTATAGAAAATTTTTCCTCCAAAATACTTTGTGGATTATGAGTAGCATCCTTGATAACGTAACCTTGTATTAATGAAAATGCCACATCAAGATTTTGAAGTTATAGAGAAGAAGGTATTTAATAGTTTAAAATAATTTACTTGCATAAAACTCATCTAGATGAGTCATGCAATGCTTCTTTAATCTTGACTGAACATAATTTTGATTTACTACTGATTATCAAAGAAATAATAAGCAAAAAATAAATAAATTATTTTTTAAAATATTAAGTAAATATATACATTAAAGCCAATTAAAAAAGTAATATAATGTCACCAAATCAAATTGGCATAAATGTCATATGAGAAGAGATTTAGTACAACACATTTTTATAACAAAATAAAAACAAAAAATTTCATTAAATTAGATATATTGTACGTGAAAGTTGCATTCCATGATACTAAGGTGTTTTAGCTGAACATCATCAATTGTCAAATATGTTACCAATAAAAACTTCTCATGATGTTTGCCAAATCTCTAAGAAAATAAAATATATAAAAATACAAAATTAAATATTTAATTTTCTTGTGCACATTTAAATGAGTCAAAAAATACTTTTTTGTCTTAATCTAACCTTAAATGGAGTTTCTACAAATTAATAAAATAAATATTAAAAATAATACTAAATTATTATTTTGATTATAGGTTAACAAATATTAAAACTTAGATGAGGTAAATTAAAAAATATAATAAAACCAACTATAATTATATGTTGGTCCGATGAAAGGAGAATAATTGTTTCGAAGTAAAACAACAAACAGAAGTAAAAAACTATAAGCATTGACATAAATTATATAGGAAATTTATATTTCAAGATACTAAGGAGATTAAGTATAACATCTTTGATAATTAAATGAGGTATAAAAAGAAATATCTCAGAAAACATATAAATAAAATAAGAAAATGAAATATTTAAGAAGTCAAAAATCAAATTTAATTGTATAAAACCAATCTAGATGAGAACAATGATGTTTGCCTCGTCTCGATAAGACCTAGATTGGAATTACGATGAATTAAAAAAGTAAACAAAGATAAAATAATAACAAATTATTATTTTCATAAAGAAAATATATATTAATACAAAAATTTCAAAAACTAAAGGTATGTTATACAACCAAATATTGGCCAAAAAAGTTGAAAATTTGATAAATTTATTGGAAAGTTGAGTTATGTGATACCAAAAAAATTGAGTATAATAATTTTGTTATTAAATCAGATATCAATTGAAAGATCTCATAAAACATGACTATAATTTGCAAACTAAATTATTTCAAAAAATCTATATAGAATATTTAGTTGGATAGAGATTATCTGTGTTAGTCAAATGACTTTTATATAATCTTGGTCAGAGCTCAGTTGAAGTTACTACTAATTATAATGATGTAGTGAAATATATATTACACTTTTAAGAAAAGAGATAAATTATGTAGTGAAATATATATTAAACTTGAAACAAAAAAAAATTGATGTAGTGAAATATAACTAAATCAAAGATATGTTATTATCAAATCATAAGAGATTTAGAGTTACATTGTAATATAACCAACTCAATGCAAACAACTTTTAAGAAAAGAGATAAATTATGTAAGAAACTTGAATTCACAAATGAAGTCTAAAATCTAAAAAATTAACTTATTATAAAAATAAAAATTGAATATTTTATATGCTATATATCACCTAGTTGAGTCAAACATTATTTGTTTCTTCTCAATAAAAACACATTCAAAATTATTGAAGCATAATTTAGTAAATAAGTGAAAATAATAAAAAATTTATTAGTTTAATATCAAGTAAGTATATATTAAGCTAACATAGGATAAATTGAGGTAATATAATATGAAAAATTTAAAATGATGAAATGGTTGCATAGGAGTAGAATTAGCATTTCAAATTAATATAATAAAATTTTAGGAAAAAATATTAAAAGTGAGATAAATTACATTTTGAGATGCTAAACATGTTGAGGGTGGTAGCTTTGAACATCAAATCATATATAAATCAAAATATCTCAAAACTAAAGAAGAAAATTTAATAAATAAAAATTATATATATATATATGTAATTAAGACTAAATATGATAAAGCTCATTAATATGAATCCAATATCATTTATTTTGTCATGATTGGACTTCATTTTAATTTACTATAGATTACAAAATGACTAAATAATAGTTAAATATTATGTTAATTCTTATCAAATATATATTAAAGCAAAAATGTGACAAATCAAAGTATTGCAATTTGTCAAAATCAAATTAAAAATTTTAAAGGAATGGCATAAAGTTTGTAGGATTGTTCCTTTCCAAGATAATAAGAAGATGAATTGTAACATTCTCGATCAACAAGTTATGAATCAAAATATCTATTTAAACTTGATAAATGTCTAATAAGTAAAATATTTAAAAATATAAAAATAATTATTTAATTAGATAGAGCCTATTAAAAAGGTCTAGTTATGTTTGTTTTGTCTTGATTGGACTATGTTTTAAATCAATGTAAATTATCATAGTAAATAAGCATTAATAAAAGTAATAAATTATTATTTTCATATTAAGTAGATATTTATAAAAGTTTGAATGTGATAAATTGAAGTAATGTAATATAACTAAACAAAAGCAATGTAAAAGTCATAGAATAAAGATGTGGATTCACATAGTCTTATAACAAAATAAAATCAAAAACTTTCAGGAAAGGCGATATAATTTATGAGAAAGTTGCATTCCGAGATACAGAAGTGACCAAGTGTAGCATCCATAAATAATAATAAATTTTTATTTTAACATTAAGTTAATATATATTAAATATGAATAAGATAAATTGAACCAATATAATGTAAACAAATCAATGCAATATAAAGGACTCACAAAAGAAAATTTAGAGTTTCATTATAATATAACAAAATTATAGTTAAAAAATTGACAAAATGAGATAAATTATTTAAAAAAGTTGCATTACAAGTTACTAAAAGCATTAAGTGTAATTTCTTCAATTGCTAAACTAAATGTGAATGAGAAAATCTAACTAAGTCGATAAGACCTTAAAAAACAAGATTTTTAAAATCATAAAAAATATTTAATTAGATATACTTCATCAAGATTGTTCTAATGGAATTTATTTCATCTCCATTGGACATCATTCAGAATTACAATGGATTACTAAATCAAATAAACCTAAGCAATAAAAAATATTATTTTAATATCAAATAAATATATATTAAAGCTATATGAAATAAATTGATGATATGTAATAAAATCAATTCAAAATGATGAGAAGTCAATTGAGAGGGGATTTAAAATGACAGAATATAACCAAATGAAAGAGAATACTTGGGCAAGTGAGATAATTTATACCAAATAGTCACATTTAAACACACCAAGGAGTCCAAATTTAACATTCTTAATCATAAATTTAGAAATGACTAAAAAGGACTCGTGAAATATTTCAAATCCTAGAAAATAAAATATTCAGATATTTTAAAACAATTTTGTAACGAAATAGAACTTATCGATCCATGCTTATGGATGATAATTTCTTCACAATTACTACTCCTTTTGATTTACAATGATTTACCAAATAAGTCCAAATAGCATTAATTATTTTTTAAGATTAAGTAAATAAATATTAATGTAGAAATAAGAGAAATTGAAGCAATCGATTATAATGAAATTATGGTGATATAAAAGTCGCATGAGAGGAGATGTAGAGTTATATAATAATGAAAGCAATTCAATACAAAACATTAAAAGAAATAAGATAAATAATATTAAAAATTTACATTTGAAAATACTATGGAGATCAAGTGTAACAATCTCATTTGTCAAATAAGGACGAATAAAAATAAGTTGTAAATCCTATTAAAGCACTAAAAATATAAAAACACTTTTTTATTGGATAAAGCTTATCAAAATAAGTCCAAAGACATTTGTTCCATCACAACCAAACCTTGTTTGGATTTATACGAAAAACCAACAAAACTACACACAAATAATAATAAATTAATATTTTAAATTTAAGTAATTATGTATGAATGTTGAAAGCAGATAAATTGAAACAAAGTAATTTATCCAAATCAATGTGATGAAAATGCCCTATAGAAAGAGAATTATTATTACACAATATTGTGACTAATTTAAAAAAATACTTTTACTAACTTAGATACATTGTATAAAACATTTTCATTCAAAGATACTAAGGAACTCGAGTGTAACATCCTTAGAAATCAAATCTTATACAAATTAAAATATATCATAAAGTATACGAAAACGCATGGAAATAAAATAATTAAAAATATAAAAAAATAAAAATTTAAATGGGTAAACCTTAATAAGAAGACTCGTCAATGTTTATTTTTCCTTTAATAGACCTCATTTTGGAATGCTATGAATTACCAAATTTAATAAACATAAATAATTTTAATTATTATTTTAAAATTTAGTAAATATAAATTAAAGTTGAAGTGATATAATTTGAGACAATGTAATATAACTTAATCAAAGTTATGTAAAGGCCACATGAGAGGAAAATTTTATTTTATAGAAATATAATAAAATCAAAGCACAAAAAAGTAAATAAATTAGATAAATTATAAAAGAAATTTGAATTCAAAGAAAATAAAGCGATTGAATTTAATATCATCAATCATCAAACAATGTACATGTCATAATGCCTCATAAGGCATGCCAAATTAAAATAAGGTATAGAAAAATAAATTATTATTTTTAAAAATTCTATAAGTATTTCAAAGCCAAAACAAGATAAATTGAAGACATATAATATAACTTGATCAAGGCAAAATATTTGATTAAATAAGACAAATTATACATGAAAGTTGCATTCAAAATAAGAGAGGAGATAAAGTGTAATATCCTCGATCATCAAATCTAGTATGAAACACAATGTCAAATAAAGTGTACCAAAATCTATGTTAACAAACTATTTAAAAATATAGAAATGAAAGTCTTTTTGTATAGAGTACATGGACACAAGTCTAGCAACATTTCCATTACGACCAATGGATTTTGTTCATAATTATTATAAACTACAAAAGTAAATACCACAAATAATTATAAATTATTATTTGAATATTAAGAAAATACATATTAAAGTTTAAATGACAAAATTTCAAAAAATTTAATATAATCAAATCAAAGTCATGTCAATGTCACAAGACAAGAAATTAGACTTTATAGTAACATAACAAAATTGAAGCAAAATATATCAATAAATAAGATAAATTATATGGAAAACTTACATCCAATACACTAATGCAATTAAGTAAAACATTATTGATCATTAAAAAAGTTACAAATTAAAAGATCTCACAAAGCATGTCAAAATTATAGAAAAAATATTTAAGAACATAAAACAATTAAATACATAAAGCTTATCAGGGCGACTCAATTAACATCTCTTTCATATCAATTAAACTTTGTTTAAAATTACTGTGAACTACTATTGTAATAAGCATAAAAATTAAAAAATATATATTATTTTAATACTAAAGAAATATATTGTATTTTAAATTATATAACCAAATAAAAATAAAACATTTGATTAAATAAGATAAATAATATAAAAGTGATACATTTTGAGATCTATATAGATTGATTGTGACATCCACTATCTTCAAATAAGTTACAAGTAAAAACTTCTCACAAAGCATGCCAAAATCATAGAAAATAAATATTTAAAAATAAATATAAATAATCTAGTCAAGCACTATGACATTTTTTCTTGATCAGACCTAATTTGGAATTACAAAGAATCACCATAGTTAATAGATATAAATAATAACAAAATATTATTCAATATTAAGTAATATATACATAATATTAAATTTAGGTAAAAATAAAGAATTTAAAAATGAATATTTAATTGGATAGAACTGATCGACACGAGTTCAGCGACGTTTCTTTCATCTCAATCAATGTTCATTTGGAATTATTGAGAATTAACAAAATAAATAAGCATAAATAGTATAAATTATTTTTTTAATATTAATTAATTATTTTTAAAGTTGAAATGATGTAAATAAAAGTAATGTAATTAAAAAAATCAAGGTGATGTAAAGGTCACTTAAGAGAAAAAATAGACTTACATAGGAATATGACAAAATTAAAGCAAAAATGTTTAAAAAAATGAGATAAATTTTATATGAATTTTGTATTCGAACATACTAAGGAGATTACGTATAATATTCACGATTGCCAAATAAGGTACCAAAAAAAATGACTAGTACAACATACAAAAACTCTAGAGAAAAATATCTAAAAAAATAAAAATGAGTATTTGGTTTGATAACCACAATGAGGATAAGTCCAATGATAGTTATTTCCTATTAATCATACTTTTTTGGAATTATTACTAATCTTAAAAATAAATAATAATAAAAAAATAGTATGTTAATATAAAATATTAAGTTAATATAAATTAATACTAAAATAATATAAATTAAAGTATTAAACTATAACCACTGCAAAGCAATATAAATTTTGCATGATACGAAATTTAGTGTTTCTTAGTAATATAGCCAAATAAAAGCCAAATCTTTGAAAAAATGAGATAAATTTTATAAGAAATTCGTATTCCAGGATACTAAGGAGATTGAGTATAATATTATTTATCATTAAATTAGCTACGAATCAAAATTTCACATAAAGGCTACAAATGCCCTAACATATATATATATGTGTGTGTGTGTGTGTGTGTGTGTGTGTATGTGTGTAAAACAAATATTTTATTCAATTAAGCTTATAAAGATGAGTAAAAAAATGTTAGTTTCTGATAGATGAAGTCTTTTTTTTAATTATTACTAATAAACTAAGTAAATAGGCACAAATAATAGTAAATTATTATTTTAATATAAGTTAATAATTCTTAAAGCTCAAATTTGATAATTGACGTAATGTAATATGACAATCAAAGTGATATAAATATTACATAGGAGGAGAAAGTTGTAATACAAGATGCTGAATGGTTAGAGTGTAATATCCTCGACTAATAAATTATGTGCAAATTAAAATGTGTCATATGGCACAAAAACACTATGGAAAATTGCACATTTAAAATTATAAAAATAAATATTTAATCAAATAGAGCTTGTCGAGATAAGTCTACTGATGTTTGTTTCTTCTAAATTTGAACTCATTTAGAATTACTATGAATTAAAATATTAGATAAAAGAAAATAATAAAAAAAATTCATAATTCATAATTTATATTAAATTTAAAATAAGGTAAAATAAAGTAACAAAATATAATCGAATGAAATCAATGAAAAGATCACCCAAGAAAGCATGAAAGTTACACAATAATACAACCAATCTAAAGAGAACAAAATTAAGGAATGGAGATAAATTCCATGAGAACATTGCATTGAAAGATATAAAAGAGATTGATTATAACATCCTTGATTGTCAAATTAGAAATGAATCAAAATATTTTAAAAATGTACAAATTTTATTCTAAAATAAATAAAATTTAAAAATATAAAAATAAATATTTAGTAAAACTTGTCAAGATTAGTCCAATGAGATTCATCATCAATGCAACTTATTTTGAATTACAATAAATTAGAGAAACAAATAAGCATAATTAAATAAAAAATATTATTTTAATATTAATCAAATATATATTAAAGCAAAAAAATATTCAAAATGAAACAATATAATACAAGTAAAATAAGTAATGTAAATGTAACATGAGAAGAAATTTAGAGTTATATAACAAAATTGCCAAATAAAAGTAAAGCATTTGTACAAAAGAGATATAATCTACAAGAAAGTTCTATTTAAATATAATAAAGAGATCGAGTATAATATCCTTAGCCATCAAATAAGATTCAAAACAAAATATCTAATAAAAAATTGAAAAAAAAACCCCAAAAAATGAATAATTAAAAAAATATATAAATGAAAATTTTTTTGATAGAGAGCATATTAAGATAAGTTCAATAGTAATTATTTTGTCTTTATTTGACCTGATTTGAAGTTATTATGAATTACTAAGTTTATTAAGCACAAATAACAAAACAATATTTTTTTATATATTAAGAAGATACATATTAAACAACAAATGAGATAAGTTTAATCAAAGTAATATAAGAAAATTAAAGGAAAAAATTATACAAATAATACACATTATATAACTGAGGTTTACTTCAAAATGTTAATGAGATCGAGTGTAATCTCCTTGATCATCAATTCAAGTATAAATTGAAAATGTCCTATATTGTATGCAAAACCCCATGAAAATAAAATATCTAAAAAATTAAAAGGAATATTTGTTTTGATAGAGCTTGTCAAGATGAATCCAAAAAATTTTATTGTCACAATTGAACCTTGTTTGGAATTACGGTGAATTTACAATTAATTAAAAATAAAATTTATATATTATTATTTTAATACTAAGCAAATAAATATTAAAGCTAAAATATTCTAACTTGAAATAATGTAATATAACCAAATCAAAGTAATGTAGAGGTAAGATGAGAGAATATTTTTAGTAACATAAGAATACAAAAAAATCAAATAGAAATATTTAAAGGGTTGAGGTAAAATATAAAAGAAAGTTTCTTTCTAGGATACTTTGGAGATCAAGTGTAACATCCTTAATCATATAATTAAGTATAAATAAAAATACATCATAAAACTCATTGAAATATTTGAAAATAAAATATTTACGACTATAAAAATAAAATTTTAATTCCAAAGAGCTTGTCAAGATGGGACAATGATAATTGATTCATTTCCATCGAGTCTCATTTTAAAGAAAAAATAAATAAATTGATGAATTATAATACAACAAAATTAAAACTATTAAAAAATCACACGAAAGGATATTTAGAGTTGAATAGTAATATAAAAACTATAAAACAAAAAATTTGAAGAAATGAGATAAACTATACATGAAAGTTAAATTCTAAGATAGTAAGGAGATCCAAAGTAAAATCTTTGATCATTAAATTAAGTATAAATTAAAATATCTCATAAAACCTATCATAACAAATATTAAAAATAAAAAAGAATTTTTAATTCAATGTAGTTGGTTGAGATGACTCCAGCAAGTTTTGTTTCATCATGATTGGATCTCATTAAAAATTATGGCATATCGTAGAACTAAATATGTATAAGTAATTATTAGTTGTTATTGTAATATAAGTGACTATCTATTGAACCTAAAATGAGATATATTGAATCATTATAATGTAACAAAATCAAAGTGATCGAAAAGCCAAATTAGAGGAGATTTGGTGCTTTTTAACAATATAGTTAACTCAAAGAAAAATATTTGATGATATGAGATAAATTTCACATGAAAATTGAAATCAAAGATACAAAAAGGATGGAGTGTAGCATATAATATCATCAAGTTAATTATGAACCAAAATATCTCTCAAACCATACAAAAAATAATAGAAAACAAAAAAGTTAAAAAATGAAGAAATTTATGATGAATTAGTTAGAGCTCTGTAGGAGGACTATAATAAATTTTGTACTATTTTGATGAGACCTTGTTTGGAATTATTGCTAATTACTAAACTTAATATAAATAAAAAAAATTCAATGCAATATGTTGAAGAAATATAGTTATTCAAATCACAAAAATATAAACGTCACACTAAAAAGGATAGAGTTACATAGTAAAATAACATAATCAAAGTGAAAAATAAAAATAAATTAGATAAATTGTATAAGAAAGTTGAATTCTTGGAAACTAATGACAGCATGTGTAGCAACCTCGATCAATAAATTATGTAGAAATAAAAAATATCACATAAATTGGGCAAAAAGAGAAAATAATAATTAAAATATAAAAAATTAATGTTTTACAACATGAGAACTAGGTAAGAATTATTGAGGATTTAAAAAGATAAATAAGTATAAATAATAATAAAGTTTTATTACAACATTATTTTAATACATATTATAGATGAGGCGAGATAAATTTAATTAATATGATACTAAAAAAATCAAAGTGATGTCAAGTTTACTTGAGAGAAGATTTAGATTTATATAGTAATATATCCTAATCAAAATAAAAATGTTGAGGAAGTGAGATAAAATGTAATAAAATAATACATTTCTAGATATTAAAGAGATCAAGTATAAAATTTTTGCTTATCAAATCATGTATAAATTGAAATGTTTTATAAAGAATGATAAAATTTTAAAAAATAAATATTTAAAAATATAAAATTTAATATTTCATTAGATACAATATGCTGAGATAATCCAATGATATTTCTTTCATCTCGATTAGACTATCTTTAGAATTTCTATGAATTATCAAAGTAAATAAGCTTAAATAATAATAAATTATTATTTTAATATTAACAAAAATCATATGATAGCTAAAAGTGATAATGCGAAGCAATGTAGTATAATAGGATTATAGTCATATAATGGTGAGCCACTACAAGATCTTGTGTTAAATAGTAATTTGACCAAATAAAAGTGAAATATTTGAAAAATATTATATAAGAATGTTTGATTCAAAGATACAAAGGAGGTTGAGTGTAACATTCTTCATCATCAAATCAGATATAAATCAAAATATCTAATAAATATGTAAACATTTATGAAAATAAAAATATTTAAAAATATATTTTATTGATAGCGCTTGTTAAAATGAGCTCAAACATTTTTCTTTCATGTGGATGAAACCTTCCTTAGAAGGTTTAATTTGATAAACATAATCATCAGAAAAGGAATCAAGAAAAATGTCTCATAAAATATGCCAAGAATTTTTAAAATAAGTTTTTATAAAATATAAAAACAAATATTTAATTATATAAAACTTATGGAGGTGTTTCAATATTCATTTTCTTCATCTTCATTGGATCTTATTGGAATTACTAAAATTTTCCATAACAAATAAGCATAATATGTAGCAAATTATAATTATAATATTAAGTAAATATGCATATATATTAAACCTAAAATAAGATGAATTGAAATAATATAATATATTCAAAAAAAAGTGATATAATGGTCACACAAGAGGATATTTAGAGTTATTTAGAGATAAACCCAAACAAAAGTAAAGTTTTTGAATAAAAGAGATAAATTGTATTTAAAAGTTATTTTGCAAGATACTAAGGAGATCAAGTATAACATCCTAAATCATGGAATAAGGTACAATTAGAAATATCTAAAAAATCATTCAAAGACAAAAAAATAAAAAATATTTAAAAATATAAAAATTAAATATTGCTCGTTGAGATGAATCCAATGACCTGTGTTTAATTTCAATACGACCACATTTAGAATACTATGAATTTCCAAATTAAATAAGAGTAAATAATATTAAATTAACATTTTTTATTAAGTAAATACATGTTAAAGTCGAAATGAAAAATATTGAAACAATCTAAAATAACCAAAACAAAACAACGTAAATGGTACACAGGGGGAGATTTAGATTTACGTGGTAATATAGCAAACTAAAAGCAAAAAAATTTAAGAAATGATATAGATTATAATAAAAAGTTACATTACAAGATAGTAAGGGCATTAAGAGTGACATCCTTTATTATCAAAGCATGTAATGCCTAAATCCCTAATCCCTATACATCCTTTATTATCAAGGTTGTACAAATTTAAATGTCTTATTTAGCCTGCTAAACTTTATAGAATAAAGAATTTGAAAATATAAAAAATGAATAGTAAAATGGATAAACCTCATTGACATGATTCTAATGAAGTTTTTTTCATTTAATTCAGACCTCCTTTAGAATTACTATGAATTATAAAATTAAATAAGTATAAATATTAACAAAGAATTATTTTAATGTTCACTAAATATATATAAAATCTGAAAAAAAAATTGAATCAATGCAATATATACAAATCAAAGTAATGTTAAGGTCACATAAGAATAGATTTAGAGTTGCAAAGCAGTATAACAAAAAAATAATGTTAAAAGAAATAAAACATAAAACATTTATTTATAAAGAAAATGTCTTAAAAAGGTTTCTTTTTCTCCAAAAAATAAAACATTTTTATAACTAAATGAAGGTTTAACTTGGTATACCTCATCTAAACATGCTTAATGATAGTTGTTTCATCTCAATCGATTCTCTTTTAGAATTACTGCAAATTTATAAACTAAATAAACTTAAAAACTAATTAATTATCATTTAAATATTTAGTAAATATATATTGAAGCTAAAATAAGAAAAATTGAAGTATCATAGTATAACAAAAATAAGGAATTTTAAATGTTACACAAGAGATGTAGAGTTACACAACATAAATGCAAAATAAAAAAGAAAATTGTGAACAAATTAGAAAAATTTTATGGGAAAGCCTATACCAAGATGTTAAAGAGATCAAGTGCAATATTTTTTATAATAAATTTATGTATGAATGTAAAAGTCTCGTAAAGCATACAAATACCCAAAAATTAAACTATTTCAAAGTACAAAAAAATTGAATATTTAATTGTGTAAAACCCATCAATATGAGTCCAACAATATTTGTCTTGTCTCAACTAGACCTCACTTAATGTTATCGAGAATTACCAAAATAAATTAGCATAAATGATAGTGAAGTATTTTTTTAATATTCAAAAAATATATATTAAAGCTGAGTGTGATATATCTATCAAAAAAATTTGAATAAATGAGACAAAATATATAGGAAAATTGTCTTGTAATTTGCAAAAGAGATCGAGGGTAATATCCTCGATCGCCAATCAAGACGCTAATTGAAATACCATTAAAATCATGTCAAACGTACAGAAAATTAAATTTTTAAAATTACAAAATTGAATATCTAATAAGATATAGCTCATCGAGATGAGCGAAGTGTTGCTTATTCTGCCTCATCAAAATTTGTTTGGAAATACTACGAATTAACAAGTAAATAAGAAAAAATAATAATAAAGTTTTACTGGTCATATAATAAAAAATTTAGAGTTCAAAAATAATATCACAATATGAAAGTGAAAAATTTTAAAATATAAGAAGTTATATAGGAAAGTACATTTCAAAATTAAAAAAGAACTAAGTATAACATCCTCAAACATCAAATAAGATATGAATGTAAATCACCTGTAAAGCTTATCAAAATGCTAGTAATTAAAATATTTA
Source organism: Vanilla planifolia (assembly GCA_023846275.1). NCBI lineage: Eukaryota > Viridiplantae > Streptophyta > Magnoliopsida > Asparagales > Orchidaceae > Vanilla > Vanilla planifolia. The sequence goes on along the minus strand of JAIUJO010000129.1, from coordinate 736,708 downwards.
TTAATTAAAAAATTAATATTTAATAGGATAGAGCCCATCAGAATCTATCCAAGAACTTTTCTTTCTTCACAATGACGCCACATCTATAATTCTTATTACCAAAGTGAATAATCATAAATAATAATAAATTATTTATTTAATATTAAAAAAATATTATATATATATTAAAGTAAGAATAAGATAAATTGAAGAAATCTAATAAAATCAAAATTAAAATGACATAAAAGAAATTAATTTACACTACATAGCAATATAATAAAATCAATGGAAAAATTGCATTCCAAGACTTTAAGGAAATTGAGCATAATATTATTAATCATAAAATCGAGTATGGTTAAAACTATCTCCTAAAATAATCAAAAACAATAGAAAATGAAATATCATAAATATAAAAATGTATGTTTAATTGATAAAAAATTTTGAGGTAAGTTTGACAACATTTGTTTCATCTCAATTTGACATCGTTATGAATTATTGCAAACATCGAAAGTAAATAAGCATAAGTAATAATATATTATTTTTTTTAATATTAAGTAAATGTATATTAAAGTTTGTAGGTGATATATTTAGACAATATAATTTATCTAAATTATAGCAATATAAAGGTCACACAAGTGAAGATTTAGAGTTACATAGTAATCCAATCAAATCAAAGAAAAAAATTGACCAAATGTGATAATTGAATAAGATAGTTGCATTTGATGATACCAAAGAGATCAACTGTAACATCATTAATCATCAATTCATGTACAAATCAGAAGCATGCCAAAACCACAAAAAATAAAAATATTTTAAATATAAATCTTAATTTTTTATTAGAAAGAGCGAATCAAAATGAGTCCAATAACATTTATTTTGTTTTTATAAGACCTACTTTAGAATTACTACAATGTTCTAATGTAAATAACCATAAAAAATATAAATTAATATTTTAATAAATATGTCAAAACTAAAATTAAATATATTGAAGCAATGTAATATAACAAAATTTAGGTGTTGTTTAGGTCACATAAGAGAATGTTTATAGTTACTTAGAAAAAATCCAAATAGAAAAAAAAAGCTTTAGATTAAATGAGAAACATTATGTTACAAAGTTGTGTTTTGAGATACAAAAGAACTAGAATGCATTATCTTTAATCCATAAATTTTTCACAAATCGAGATGTCTTGTAAGGAAAGTCAAAACTATAGAGAAGAAAATATTTCAAAATATAAAAATGAATATTTAATTAGGTAGAGCTTATCTGGTAATGTCTAATAATGTTTGTTTCTTCTTAATCAGACTTTCAATTGCTAAACATTTCAAAAAAAAGAGTAAATATAAATAAATTATTATTTAATATTAATTAAATATGTATTAAAAAATATGATAAATTGAATTAATGTAATTTAAAAAAATAAAAAGGAATGAAAATGTCACATGATGAGAGAATTAGAGTTACATGATAATATAATAAAATCAAAGCACAATGGTTTTACAAATGAGATAAATCTAGAGTGTTGAACAAAAAATTTTAGCATCCTCTATCATGAAATTAAGTATGAGTGATATTGTCTCATAATGTGTCAAAGCAATAAAAAATAAGATATTTGAAAATATAAAAATAATATTTATTTGAATAGTGCTCGATGGGAATGTCCAACAATATTTGTTTTGTCTCGAACATACCAAATTTTGAATTAATACAAATTACAAAAATATGAGTATAAAAATTAATAAATTATTATTTTTATATTATGTAAGTATTTATAAAGTTGAAATGAGATTAATTAAAAAATATAATATAACCAAATCATGTATATGTGAAGGTCACAAGCAATGAGATGTACTACATGATTAAAAAAAGAAATTCAAAGCAAAAAAAATTTAGGAAAATGACTTCAATTATTTGAGAAAGTTGAATTGCATGATACTAAATAGATTGAAGGTAGCAACCACAATCGTTAAGTAAAGTATGAATCAAAATAACTCATAAAGCAAGCAATAATTGTATAAGAGAAAATATTTAGAAATATATAAATTAATATTTGATTGAATAGAGCTCAATGAATTTAGTTCTATGATGTCTATTTCATCTGAATCATACCTTTATTAGAGTTACGATGAATTACAAATACAAATGACTGTCAAATTTTGTACAAATCAAAATATCTTATAAATCATCCCAGAACCATTGAAAATAAAATATTAAAAAATTTAATATTAAATATGTGATTGGATATATCACCTTGAGATGAGTATAGTGAGGCTTATTTCTTCTCAATCAGACCTCATTTGGTGTTACTATGATTTACTAATGTAAATAAACATAAATCATAAAAAAAATTATATTAAATATATATTAAAGCTAAAAAATTGATAAAGTGAAGTAATGTGGAACAAACAAATCTAGGTCATGTGAAAACAACATAAGAGATGATTTATAATTAATTAGTAATATAGCTAAATCAAAATAAAGAATTAGAAAAAATAAGAAAATTTGTTTGGGAATATAAAGTTCCATGACACTAAGGAGTTTGCATATAATATATTTGACAATAAAATAAGGCAAAAATTTAAATTGCTTATAAAGTGCTCCAAAATATTGCAAAAAAAAATATTTAAAGATATAAAAAAATGAATATTTAATTAGATGGAATTCATCGAGATACATCAAATGACATTATTTTCATCTTAATCAGACCTTATTTTGGATTACTATGAATTACACAAATAAATAAGCATAAATAATATTAATTTTTTATTTTAATTTTAAACAAATAAATATTGAAATTGAAAAAAGTTAAATTAAAGCAATAAAGTACAACAAAATAAAAGTTTTATAAAGGTCACACAAGTAAAGAATTAATTTTTTACAGATATATAATAAAATCATAGTGAAACAATTGAAGAAACTAGATAAATTATACATCAAATTTGAATTATAAGCTACTAAGAAGATCAAGTGTGACATTCTAGATCATCTAATCATGTATGAATCAAATGACTCGAAATACAGGCCAAAACTACAAAACAAAATATTTCAAATATAAAAATTGAATTTAACTTACATAGAGCTCATTGATATGAGTCAAATGACATTTTGTTCATCCTAATCAAAATTTTTTTGGATTATTATAAATAAATTAGCATAAATGAAAATAAATTATTATTTTAATGACAAATAAAATTATATTAAAGTTGAAATAACATAAATTGAACCAATGTAATAAAGCTAATTCATAGTGATGTAAAGCATTCAAGAGGAGAATTAGGGTTACACAATAATATAACAAAATCAACAAAAAAGTTTTGAAGAAATGAGATAAATTCGATAGAAAAGTTTCATTTCAAGTTATAGAGGAGATTGTGTAATATCTTTGATCCTAAAATTTGGTACAAATGAAATATCTCATAAAATACATAAAAAAAGAAAATAAAAATATTTAAAGACATAAAAATGAATATTTAATTAATAAAACTCATCGATAAGAGCCCAACAAGTTTTAGTTTGTCTCGATCAAGCTATATTGTCACACCTAGTTGTGGTGTTTTGTTTGGTGATAACAAACTTTAACTATTTCTAATATGTTTTTTAAAAAAATTTAGATTTTAGGTAGTCGATGCTCATGTTTGTGGGGGAACTTAAATAAGAAGATGTGTATATGTAAAATATATTAAAGATCATCTTGGCTTGAGTGACAAACCATCATGAGATATATTTTGAATTTAATTATAGATATTTCTATTTTACTTTAATTAGAATACTAAGCATGATATATATATTTATTATGAAATACAAAAAAATGAAGTTTTACTTAAATTAAGCATCTTTAAAAAAATATTAGGCTCCCAAAAACTTAGTCCATCCTCATTGACTTTCTTAAGAAAAAAATATTTTTTTATCAAATCTTAGTATTTTCTTACTAACATTTACAAAAAAAGTATATTATAATTGCAATAATAAATTACTAAAAATAATAGTAATTAAATAAAAAAGAGTCAACTTATATGTAAAAGTAACCAAAAGGATCGATAATGCCTCAAACATGTTGTCTATCATCGACTTGTTAGGAAAGCTAGTCTCCAAACCTATTAGCTAGTTTTATAATTGCAAACATCCTTTAATTAGTTGTTAGATTGGAGTTTTACTACTGTACCTACATATCAAGTATTTAAAATTGTAATATCATCAAGTGTTATATCATTAATCATCAAGTAATGTATGAACCAAAATGCCTCCTAAAGTGTGCCATATCCTTAGAAATTAAAATATCTAAAAATATAGAAACAAATATTTAAGATATCAGAGTAGATCAAGATGAGTCCAAAATAATTTATTTCTTCTTAATTGGACCTCATTTGAAATTTCTATAAATTGCTATGTAAATGAGCATGAATAATAACAAAGTTTAATTTGAATATTATATAAATATATATATCAAAACTTAAATAAGATAAGTTTAATCAATATAGTATAACCATATTAAAATAATATAAGGGATGCACTAGAAAACAATTAGAGTTACATAGTAATATATCTAAATCAAAGAAAAACTTTAAAAGAAATTAATAAAATAATAAATGAAAGTTGTACTCCAAAATACAAAGATGAATGAGGGTAACATCTTCAGTTACCAAACTAGGTGTAAATCAAAATGCATATTAGAGCAGGCCAAGCTCTAGGAAAATTAAATGATTAAAAATGTAAAAAAATACTCAATTGGAAATAGATCATGGAGACAAGCCTAACCATGATTATTTCATCTCAATTACCATGTTTAAAATTACCACCAATTCATAAAACAATTAATCATAAATAATAATAAGGTATTCTTTTAATATTAAGTAAATATATGTTATAACTAAAAAAAGTTAAATTGAAACTATGTAATATAACAAAGTCAAAGTGATATAAAATCACACGAGAAGAGATTTAAACCCACGTTATAGTCAAACAAAATAAAATTAAACATTTGAAAAAATGGGATAAATTTTCCAAGAAAGTTACTTTGTAAGATACTAAATAAATCAAATATGACATCCTTAATCATGAAACACTATAGTAATTGAAACTCTCATAAAATGTGTCAGAACCATAAAAAATTAAATATCTAACAATATAAAAAATATTTTCTTAATGGGGACAGCTTGTTTGTATAACTCAAATGATGTTTGTTTCATCTCGATTGGACTTTGTTTAGAATAACCTCGAATTACGACAATAAAAAATTAAAAATAATAATAAATTATTATTTTTAATAGTAAATTATATATATATATATAATAATTGAAATGAGACAAATTAAAATAATCTAATATAATATAGTCAAGTTGATATAATGGTTTCAATAGTGTAGATGTAGAGTTTCAATGCAAAATAATAAATACAAAGTGAAAAATTTGAAAAAAAAGGGGATAAAATGTGTGGGATAATTAAATTACAAGATATTTAGATATTGAGAGTAACATTCTCAATCATCTAATATGGGACAAATTGATTTCTCTCTTAAAATGTTAAAATAATATTTTTAAACAAAAATATTGAATAATATAAAAATAATATTTTATTGGATATAACTCTTGGAGACAAGTCTAGTGACATTTAATGTTCTTCAATCATACCTCACTTAGATTTAATATAAATTATAATATTAAATTGGCATAAATAATAAAAAACTTATTCCTTAAATGTTAAGTAAATATATATTAAAGCCTAAAAAATAAAATGAAACAAAATAAAACAACCCAATTAAAGTGATGTATAAGTCATACGATAAGAGACTTAGAGTTGCTTAACAATATATACAAATGAAAGAGAAAAGCTTTAATAAATGAGATACATTGTTTGAGAAAACTATATCCAATATACAAAGAAGATCGAATGTAACATCGTCGATTATCGAACTATGTCAAAATAAAAATGTCCCATAAAACCTTCAACAAAAAATTAGAGAATAAAATATTGAAAAAATATTAAAAAATAATATTAAATCGTGTATAGGTTGTTGAGATGAGTTCAACGTTTATTTGGTTTGTCTCGATCATAGTCATTGTAATTTTTATGAATTATGAAAGAAAATAAGAATAAGTAATAATATATTATTATTTTAAAAGTTGGTAAACATATGTAAAAGTTGAAATTAGACAAATTGAAGCATTGAATAAACCCAAATCAAGGTCATGTAAAATTTCAACCTAGAAGACATTGAGAGTTATGAAGTAATCTAAAAAGTTCCAAGTAAAAAATTGTAGAAATGAGATGATATTTTTGAGAAAGTTACAGTCTAAGATACTAAGGTTATTGAGTTTAACATTCTTGACCATCAAATTTGGTACAAAATTAAATTGTCTTAGAAATTTTGCCAAATCCATAAATTATAAAATATATGCAAATATAGAAATGATTATTTAGTGGGATAGAGCTTATCTACATGAGTCCAGTGACCTTTATTTGATCTTGATAGACCTTCTTTCGAATTTTTATTAATTACAATATGAAATAAATATAAAGAATAATAAATTATTATTTTATTATTTAGTAAATATTTTTAAATGTTGAAATAAGTTTAGATATGGAATTAAAATATTACCAATTCAAATTGATATAAAGAAAACATAAGAGAAGAATTAGAGTTTTAAAGTAATATAACCAAATCAAGCCCAACTACTTAAAAAAATAAGAAAAGTTATACTCAAAACTTGCATTCCAAGATACAAACATGATGAAGAGTAATACCATCGATTGTCAAATCTTTTATAAATTGAAGTGTCTCATCAAGCATGCAAAACATTAAAAACAATATTAAAAATGTAAAACAAATTAATTTTTATGAAGATAGAGCTTATCGAGACATGTTTGACAACATTTGTTTCTTCCCAATTCGACCTTGTCTAAAATTATTACAAAAACAAATGTATATCAACACAAATAATAATAACTTGAATCAATTTAATGAAACCAAATTAAAGTGATGCAAAGGTCATGTGAAACGAGATATAGAGTTATAAAGAAATATATACAAATCATTGAAAAAACTTTAATGTAATTAAAAATCTATATGTAAGTTGCATTTAAAGATGCAATGGTGACCAAGTGAAATATCCTTCATCAACAAATCAAGTAGTAATAAAAAAATACCATAAACTACAATAAAACAAAAAAAATATATTTAAGTATTTTTGAGAAGTTGCCTTGCAACATATAAAGGAGATTGATGATAATATCCTTAATTGTTGAATAAGAAATGAATAAAAATATCTAAAAATTACACAAAACATTATAAAATAAAATTATTTAAAAATATTAAAAATAAATATTTAAATAGATAAAACTTGTCAAGATGAGTCCAATGATATTTCTTTCATCCCCAATACAACTTATTTGGAATTACTACAAATTAAAAAAATAAAAAGGCATAAATAATCACAAAATATTATTTTAATATTTATCTAATATATATATATTCAACAAAAAATTATTTAAAATGAAATAATACAATAGAGCTAAATCAAGTGATGTAAATGAAGCACTAAAAGAAATTTAGAGTTATATGATAAAGTAACAAAATCAAAGAAAAACATTTGAGAAAACGAAATATAATGTACAAAAAAAGTTTCATTTCTATATACTAAAGAGATCAAGTGTGATATCCTGAATCATCAAATTAGGTATAATAAAATAACTCATAAAAAATTAGAAGAACTCCTAAAAATAATATATTATAAAATATATAAACGAATATTTTATTTCACATGGAGCTTGTCAAGGTAAGTCCAACTAGAATTTTGTTCTCTATTATACTTGATTTAAAACTATTGAGAATTACTAAGTTTAATAAGCATAAATAAAAAAATTATTTTTTATATATTAAAAATATAGAGATATATATATATATATATAAATATATATATATATATATATATATATATATATATATATATATATATATATATATATAACCACAAAATGAGAAAAATATAAGCAAACTATATAACCAAATCAAAACAAATAAAATGTAGAAATAAGATGCATTATATTAGAGCTTTATAACACAAAATATTAAAGAGATCTAGTGTAACATTCTTGATCATCAAATTAGGTACAAATTGAAATTATTGAAAAATTGTGCAAAACCACTTGAAAATAAATTTTTATTTCGATAATGCTTGCCAAGATGAATCCAGAAATGTTTATTTTGTCAAAATTGAATCACGTTTGCAATTACAATGAATATGCATAGTATTTATAAATATAAATAATAAATTTTTATTTAAATATCAAACAAATAAATATTAAAGCACAAATGTTAAAATTTTAAATAATATAATATAACCAAATCAAAGCAATGTAAAGGTAAGATGAGATAATATTTTGAGTAAAATAGTAATGTAACCAAATAAAATAGAAATAGTTGAAAAAATGATGTAAAATATACAAGAAATTTTATTTCTAAGGGACTTTAGAGATCAAGTTTAACAACCTTGATCATATAATTACGTACAAATGAAATTGCATCATAAAACCCATCAAAATGTTGGAAAATAAAATATTTAATAGTAAAAAAATTAATAGCAAACAGCTTTTCAAAAAAGAGATAAATTGAAGAATTATACTAGAACCAAATCAAAGCTATTTAAATATCACACAAAAAGGGGATTAGACTTACAAAGTTATATAAAGAAATTAATGTAAAAGTTTTCAAGAAATAAGAGAAATTATACATGAAAGTTAAATTCTAGGATAGTAAGGAGATCCACTGTAAAATCTTTAATCATTAAATTAGATACAAATTGAATTAACTCATAAAAACTATCATAATCTTAAAAATAAAATATTAAAAAAAACAAAAGTTTAATTTGACACTGTTGGTCGATAGACTCCAACAATTTTTGTTTCATCTTGATTGGATCTCATTCAAAATTATTGCATTTACAAAACTAAATAGACTTAAGTAATTATTATTATTATAATCTTAAGTGAATATATAATGAACCTAAATGAGATAAATTGAAGCATTATACTATAAAAAATCAAAGTGATGCAAAGGGCACACTAGTGGAGATTTACTGTTGCATAATAATATAGCAAACTCAAAGCAAAATATTTGATGGTATGGAAACAAATATTATATGAAAATTGAAATCAAAAATATAAAGAGGATGGAGTGTAACATCTAGTAGCATCAAATTAATTACTAATTGAAATATCTCTCAAATCATATAAAAGATAATAGAAAATAAAATAGTTAAAATAATAGACATTAATATTCAATTAGATAGAGCTCATCGAGAGGACTATAATGACATTTATATTATCTCGATGAGACCTTGTTTGGAAATACTGCTTCTTACTAAATTGAATATAAATTCAAAATTGATTGTGATTCATTGAAGAAATGTAATCTATCAAAATCAAGAAAATATAAATGTTAACGAGACAAGATAGAGTGACTTAGTCAAATAACAAAATAAAATTGAAAAATAAGAGTAAATTAGATATATTGTATAAGAAAGTTGAATTCTAGGAAACTAAAGACATCAAGTGTAGCATCCTCGATCTTTAATTAGGTAAGAATCAAAAATATCCCATAAAGTGAGAAAACAAAAAAAAGAAAATAATATTTAAAAATATAAAATAAATATTTAATTAGATTAAGCTCATTCAAATAAGTGCAACAATACTAAGTTTTACAAGATCAGAACTTAGTAAGAATTATTGAGAAATTAATAAGGTAAATAAGTATAAATTATAATAATGCTTTTTACAATATAATATATATATTAGATGAAATGAAATAAATTTAATTAATATGATATAACAAAATTAAAGTGATGTGAAGCTTACTCGAGAGGAGATTTTGATTTACACAGCCATATAACTTAAACGTAGTGAAAATATTGAAAACATAAGATAAAATGTAAGAGAATAATACATTTTTAGATACTAAAGAGTTAAAGTGCAATAACTTCACTCATCAAATTAGATAAAAATAGAAATGTATTATAAAATCAAGTACAAATAAAAATTTCCTATAAGCAAGTCAAAATTATAGAAACAAATATTTTAAAATATAAAAACAAATATTTCAATGAAAAGAGCTTATCGAGATGAGCAAAAAAAGTTTGTTTCATATGGATCAAACCTTGTTTGGAATTATTACAAATTACTGAAGTAGGTAAGTATGAAAAAATAAATTACTTTTAAAATTAAAAAGCATTTATTATTACTAAAAGTGATATAAATTGAAGATTAATATTAGAATATCAGCATAAATATTCAACAAATGAGATAAATTGTAAGAGATAGTTGTATTCCATAATACATAAGAGATCAAGTGTAACAAACATAATCGTCAAGAAAGGTATCACCAACAATATCTCGTTAAAAATGCTAAAACTTTTAAAATAAAATATTTAAAAATATTAAAAAAATAATTTAAATATATAGAGCTTGTGGAGATGTTTCAAATATCATTCACTTCATCTTCATTGGATCTTATTAGAATTATTAAAAGTTTCCATAACAAATAAGTACAATCGATAAAAAATTAGAATTATAATATTAAGTAAATAAATATATATATTAAAAGTAAACTAAGATGAACTGAAGTAATATAATATAGCCAAATAAAAGAGATATAATTGTAACACAATAGAAGATTAGAGTTAATAATAAAACCAAACCAAAGTAAAGCTTTTCAATAAATAATATAAATTGTGTAAGAAAGTTATGTTGCAAAATACTAAGGAGATCAAGTGTAACATCCTAAATCATGGAATGAGGCACAAATAGTAATGTCTCAAAATTCATGCAAAGATCAAGAAACTAAAGTATTTAAAAATACAAAATTGAATATTGCTCATTGAGATGTGTCCAATGATTTTTGTTTTTCCTTTCAATAAGATCACGTTTGGAATACAATTAATTTCCAAATTAAAGAAAAATAAATAATATAAGATAGAATATTAATATTAAGTATATATATGTCAAAATCAAAAAACAAAATATTGAAACAATCTAAAATAAAAAAATAAAAACATTGTAAAGGATGCAAAAGCGGAGATTTAGATTTACTAGGTAATATGGTAAACTAACATATATAACATTGAAGAAATGTGATAAACTATAAGGGAAAGTTGCATTACAAGCTAGTAAGAAGATTACGAGTGACATCCTTTATTGTCAAAGCTTTTAATGCATAATGTCTAATCTCTAAATATCCTTTATTATCAAATCTTGTACTAAATAAAATTTCTCATAAATCCTACAAAACTTTATAAAATAAAGAATTTGAAAATATAAAAAATAAATACTAAAATGGATTGACCTTATTGACATGATTCTAATGAAGTTTGGTTTTCATTTTAATCAAATCTCTTTTAGAATACTACAAATTACAATAATATCGATAATGCCTCACGCTTTCTATCATAAACTGGTTGGGAATGCTAGTCCTCAAGCCCATTAGCTAGTTTGGCTAACTCCAAACATTCTTTAATTGGTTGTTTGATTGGATTTTTACTCTTATATCTACATATTAAGAATTCAAAATTGTAATATCATCAAGTGTAACATCGTTGATCTTCAAATCAAGTATGTAACAAAATGTCTCCTAATGTGTGTCATATCCTTTGAAATTGAAATATTTAAGAATATACAAAGGAATATTTAAGATTTTAGAGCATGTCAAGATGAGTCCAAAATAATTTATTTCTTCTTGATTGGGCCTCATTTGAAATTACCATAAATTAATATATAAATAAGTACAAATAATAATAAATTATAATTTTAATATTAAGTAAATATATGTATAAAAACTTAAATAAGATAATTTTAATCAATATAATATAATAATATTAAAATGGGATAAAGATCACTCGATAAGAAAATTAGAGTTACATTGTAATATATCTAAATCAAAGGAAAACTTTAAAAGAAATTAGATAAATAAAAGAAAAAGTTGTACTCCAAGATATAAAGATGAATGAGTGCAAAATCTTCCATTACCAAATCAGGCATAAATCAAAATGTATCTTAGAGAATGCCAAAATATTAGAAAATTAAATGATTTAAAAATATAAAAATAAATATTTAATTTGATATAAAACAAGGACACAAGCCCAACTGTGCTTGTTTCATCTATAGTACCATCTTTAAAAAACCACAAATTTAAAAAAACATAATCATAAATAATGATAAAGTATTCTTCTAATATTAAGTAAATATATATTACAAATAAAATATGTTAAATTGAATTAATGTATTATAAGAAAGTAAAAATGATATAAAAGTCACAAGAGAAGAGATTTAGAGCTACATAATAATCAAAAAATCAAAAAAAAATAGAAAAAATGAGATACATTGTACAAAAAAGTTACTTTACAAGCTACTAATTTGGTCAAGTGTAACATACTCAATCGTGAAACCCTGTAGTAATTGAAGGAGATATAGAGTTTCAATGTTAAATAACTAGTGCAATGTGAAAAATTGAAAAAAGAAGATAAAATGTGTGGGACAATTACATTCCATGATATTTAGGATATCATGAGTAACATTCCCAATCTTCCAATAAGGTACAAATTGAGATAACTCTTAAAATGATAAAAGTAATTTTAAAATAAAATATTAAATAATAAAAAACAATATTTAATTGGATATAGCTCATTGAGATAAGTTCAGTGACATTTAATTTTTATCAATTGGGCCTCATTTAGATTTAATATAAATTATATGCTTAATAGCATGAATATTAACAAAATATTCCTTAAATGTTAAGTACATATATATTAAATCTTAAATAAAATAAAAAAGAACTAACATAATACAACCAAATTAAAGTGATGTATAGGTCACATGAATTGAGACTTGAGTTTCATAGCAATATAAGCAATTGAAATGAAAACTTTTTAATAAATAAGATAAATTGTATGAGAAAGCTACATTCCAAATTACTAAGAAGATCGACTGTAACATCGTCGATCATCAAATTAGGTAAAAATAACCATATCTTGGAAAATGTTAAAAAACAACTGTAAATAAAATATTAAAAATATATTAAATTATATATATGTTGTTGACACAAGTTCACTTTGCTAGACTCGATCATATGTTATTTGGAATTGCTATGATTTACAAAAGAAAATAAGCTCAAAGAATAATAAATTATTATTATTAATACTAGGTAAATATATGTAAAAGTTTAAATAAAACCAATTGAAGCAATTAATATATCCAAATCAAGGTGATGAAAATTTCAACCTAAAAGTCATTTAGAGTTACGACGTAATCTAACCAAATTGAAGTAAAAAATGGTAGAAATGAGGCACTTTTATGAGAAATTTGCATTCCAAGATACTAAGGATATCGAGTTTAACATTCTCAATGATCAAATTAGATGCAAATCGAAATTGCCTCATAAAATATATAAAAGTATTAAATAATAAAATATTTTCAAATATAGAAATGATTATTTAGTGGGATAGACCTCATCTAAATGAGTCCAAGGACAATTTTTTCATCTTAATCAAACCTTGTTTTCTACTATTTGTGAATTACAAAAATAAATAAGTATAAATAATAATAAATTATTATTTTAATATTTAGTAAATATATATTAACATTGAAATAAGATAGCTATGGAATTATAGTATAACAAATTCAAAAAGATGTAAAGGTAGCAAAAGAGAAGAATTAGAGATTTATTGTAACATAACCAAATCAAGGCAAAACATTTAAAAAAATTGAAATAATCTACTTGAAACTTGCATTCCAAGATACAAACATGATCAAGTGTAATATCATAAATTATCAAATCTAGTTTAAATTAAAGTGTCTCATAAACAATGCCAAAACTTTCTAAAAAATTATTCCAAAATATAAAAAATGTATATTTATGATGATAGAGCTTGCTGAGAAAAGTTCGACAATATTTATTTCTTCTAGATTGGACCTTGTTTGAAATTATTCCTATTATCAAAGTATATAAACACAAATAATAACAAATTCAATAAACTTAATATAACCAAGTCAAAGTGATTGTATGGTCATATGAGAAGTGATGTAGAATTATATAGAAATATATCTAAATTGAAGAAAACAATTTCATGAAGTCAAAAAAATTGTATAAACAAGTTGCATTCCAAGATGCTATGGTGATCAAGTGTAATATCCTTAATCAATAAATTAAGTAGTAATCAAAATATCCTTAAAATCACACAAAAATCCTAGAAAAATAAAATTTTTAGGAATTTAGAGATGAATATTTAAATGGACAAAACACATCAAGATGAGTCCAATGTTCTTTGTTTTATCTTATTCAAACCTTGTTTTTTATTAAATCAAATAGCCCAGGTAAAACAATATCCATAAAAATAGATAACTATTGTAGTATTTACTAAATATATATTTGTCCTAAAAAGATAAATTGATGAATTATAGTATAACAAAATTTAGGTGACGTATAAGTTCATATAAGAGGATATTTAGAATTTTATAAGGGAAGGCTGTATTCCAATGTACTAAAGAGATCAAGGTAATTACCTCAAGGATAAGATTATGTATGAGACATAAGAACTCAAAAAGCATACCAAAACTATAAGAATAAAATATTTTAAAATAAAAGAAAAATAAATATTTAGTTAGGTTGAGCTCATCAACATGAGTCTAATAATATTTGTTGTCTTATTCAATCATTGATTAGAATTACTATCAATTATCAAAGTAATAAAGGATAAATAAAACAAATTATTTTTTAACATTTACTATATATATATATATAAATATATATATATATATATATCAAAACTTAATGAGATAAATTAATGAAAAAAATTTATAAATAAGGTAAATTATATAAGAAAATTACATTTTAATATACTAAGAAGATTGCTGGTTACCTTCTTGGTTACAAAAATAGGTATAAATCAAAATGTCTCAAAAGCATGCCAAACTCACAAAAAAAATTAAAAAATATAATAAAGAACATTTAATTCAAAACAACTTGTCGAGATGAGTCCAATGATAATTATTCAATCTCAATCGAAACTAATTTGGAATTATTGTAAATTATCAAATTAAATAAGGAAAAATAATAATAAAGTATTATTTTAGTACTATAAATATATATTAAATATAAAATTTATAAATTAAAAAAAAATAATATAACCAAGTCAATACGAGATACTACTCACAACATAAGAGATATAGAGTTACATAATAAAACAAAAAATCAAGGTAAAATATAAAAACATGAGGAGAATTATATGGAAAAAAGTCACATTTCAAGGTACTAAAGAGCTAACGGTAATATCCAAGATCATCAAATTAGGTATAAAACAAAATGACTCAAAAAGTGTGCAACTCACAAATACAAATAAATACTTAAAAATTTTAAAAATTAATATTTAATTTGATAAAGCTCACTAAGATGATTTTATGATATTTGATTTTCATCTAAATCATATTTTCATTAGAATTACTATGAATTACAAAAATAAATAATGATAATTAGTAATACATTATTATTTTAATGTTAAAAATAATATATTAAAGATTACATAAGATAAATGAAAGAAATGTAATAAATCTAAACAAAAAAAATATAAAGGTGCCACGAGAAAATAGTTTATGTTTGCATAAAAATATTGCAAAACCAATGCAAAAAATTTGAAAAAAAATAAGATGAATATAATGAGAAGCCTCAATGCAATATGCTAAGGAGATTAAAGATAACATTATCAAATGTCTAATTAAGTATGAATCAAAATCTCATATAAAGAATATTAAAACCTAAGAAAACAAAATATTTGAAACCTAAAGAAAATAATAGTTAATTGGATAGAGCTTATCAAAACAAGTCTAATGGCATTTGTTTCATCTCGATTAGATCACTTTGGAATTAATGTGATTTTGCAAAGTAAAAAAGAATAAATAATAATAAATTATTATTTTTATATTTAGTAAATATATATATATTAACTCTCGAATATGATAAATTGAAGTAGTATAAAATAACTAAATCAAAACATTGTAAATGTCACACGAATCGAGATTTAGATTTACATAAAATTTTAATCAAATCGAAGAAAAAAATTTGAATAAATAAGATAAATTATATAGGAAAGTTACATTCTAATATACTAAAGAGATCAAGTGCAACATCATCAATCATCAATTAAGGTCAAAAAATCTCACAAAGTTTAGTAAAACCATATAAAATAATATTTTTGAAAAAGCAACAATAAATATTTATTTGTATAAAGCTTTTTGAGGTGAGTTTAATTACATTTGTTTTACTTTGCAGCAGTGTGATATAACCAAATTGCCTTGATGTTAAGGACATATAATAGAAGATTTAGAGTTGCATAGTAATATAATAAAATTGAAACATCAATTTTAAGAATTTAAATAAATTGTACATGAAAATTACATTCCAACAAACAAAGGAGATCAAGCATGAAATCCTTGATCATCAAGTTTTTCCAAAAGCTTTTGTTTCATCTCGATGAGACCTCAATTGAAATTACTATGAATTACCAAAGTAAATTAGTACAAAAAATAATAAATTATAGTTTTAATAATAAGTTAATAAATATTAAATCTAAAATAAAGTAAATTGAAGAAATTAAATTTAACAAAATCGACGTGATGTAGAGGTCACATTAAAAGAAATAGAGTAACATAATAATGTAACAAAACAAAGGAGAATGACTTGTACAAATGAGATAAATTATATTAAAATATTGTATTCTAAGATACTAAGGAGAACAAGTGTAACAACTGTTACACCCTTGTGTTTCATAAGTCAAGCATAAATGTTTAAATCTCATATGGGCTTACTTTAAGTGAAATTATTAATATTTAATTAAGTTAAGTCATGAACTTTAAATGTCTAAAATAGTGGCCTTCATGGCTCTTGGAGTAATGGCAAGCTTCAAAGAAATTGAAGACATGCAATAAAATTTTTATACTTGAATGTCTCTTTATTTTTCTTGAATTTGATATGTCCAAATTTTGAGATGAAGTGGCCCACAAATAGTATTAATATTTGAAAAATGTTATAATTTTAATAATTATTGAAGTTTTATTTTTGGGCCAACCATTAATGATAAAAAGTATAGACAATGGTATTTGATTTTTCAAAATTATTTAAAAATTATTTTTCATGAACTTCTTTCCATAGTCAACTTGTCGAACTATAAAAATATAAAATAATTTGGTACAATTATATTCAAAAATTTTCCACAAAAATTCTCACAAAACAACTTTAGTCTCGAGATTTTTCACCATAGCATTGGGCGAGTCGACTTGACCCGACAACTGGCCCGTCCAGTCTTTTAGGTTTTAAAAATAAAATAAAATAAAAAGTTGATCGATAGAACCGAAGGGGCCAGCGAACCTCGAAGGCCGCAGGGAAAGCTGAACAGAATAGCACGAATTCAGCCAGCAAGGAAAGTTGAAGGGAACAATGCCAAACCAAGTCAACCAAGACCAAGTGATAAAATCTTGGCGAGGAAGGGGGGAGCCAACCCCAATCAGCTCGAGATGTAGGTGAGATGAAATCCTTATAGAGAGCAATGGTAAGATATCGAGGGCAATATGGGACTAAGTTCCCATCTGATTGTCAAAGAAGGCAGAAGCGTAGGCACGATCCGACGACTTACATTAAGGAAGTAAATTGCTGCTACTTAACAGTAAAATGACAAGCAAGAGAATCGAAATTGAGTAGATTTGCAAGAAGATGCGTAACCACTAGAGTAAGTTTCTAAATTAGTTAATTACTTGACCATTTGTTCTACTACATGCAGGACAACCTATGCGTGTTCTAATGGCCCAAGTCAAGGCCGCTTAGATCCAACGACCAGGATTGATCTCGAACGATAAAATTGGGATTTAATTAGAAAATTCCATTTCATGATCCAAATCGAATGGTGGCTGCTTTGTGTCCGTTACATAAACGATTAGTTCATTTTAAAGTCGTTGGGAGTTATTTTAGAGCTCCAATTTAAGCTCTATAACTAGGGAAGGATGAAGAACTCCTAAAAATTACAATTGCTAAGTTCTCAAAGTTTTTAAATCACAATTTTGAGCAATTTCGAGTGCATACAGAGCTTCAACTATTTTCAATTTCTATTCCTCCCTGTTTTCGATATCGAGTGTGCCTAATACTTATTTTAAATTATATTAAGTTTATATTTTGTTGACAATTTTCGTATTTGTTTCTTTGGGGTAAAGATATCCCGACAATTGTGTAAAAGCCCGGGTTTTAGTTGAGCCCAAAAAAAACTCAAGTAGGTTTGGGATTAGCCGTAGGTAAAATCCCAAGTAGGCTCGAGGTGAGCCGTATGAAAAACTTCCTTGTAATTTGATGATTTTAGTGGTTTTTTCCCAACACTGATTGAGGGTGGATGTAGGCTCGATTTTGAGTCGAGCCACCTTAAAAATCTTGTGTACTATTTTTCTATTCTTTCTTATTCTAATTTAAAAGATTTAAGTTTTAATTTAAATCTAAAATTGAAAGAAAATCTCAAAATTTTATTCACCACAAATCACCCCTCCCCACTTGTTGGTTTACATTAAACACAAAGAACTTTAATTGGTATCAGAGCAAGGAATACCAAGTTACGTGAGTAAAAACACATGGGAGATCTGCTTGTGCTAAGAGAAGGCTTTCTCAAATTTTTTTGTGGTTTTTGAGATTTTTGTTTTATGGCTTCCTCTTTGATTAATATGAGTGCAAATTTGTGTGAAGGATTTTCTTCAAATAGGACTCCTGTGTTTAAAGGAGAATTTTTATTCAATCTATCGATTTGGAGTTATAGGAAGTTATGACAAAGCCTTGTAAACTTCCTAGAAGTTTTTCTACTAATGAAGTCAAGCCCTTTAGTAAGCTTAATGTTGAACACAAAAAATTTGCTCAATTGAATGCTAAGGTCTTGAATTATCTTCATTGTAGAATTCTCTTAGTGAAATCACACAAATAATGAATTTTCATATGACATTTGAGATGTGGAAAAAAATCAAAGTAACTTATGAGGGCACCTCACAAGTGAAAGAGACAAAGATCAATATACTCACCCATGACTATGAGCTTTCCAAAATGAATCTCGATGAGAGTATTAAGAGTATGTTTTTAAGTTTTAATGACATTACGAATGGCTTGGAAAATCTTGGGAGGGAATTCTCAAATGGTGACCTAATAAGAAAAAGTTTGAAAATCCATCCAAAGGAATATGATCCCCTTACAACGACTATTAAAGTGGTAAAGATATTAACAAACTTTCATTGGATGAACTCCTTTGGGAACTTCTCACTATCGAAATAGAGAAGACAAGGAGACTTATGGTTTGTCTTCTAAATGCAAGCTAAAGCATAAAAGAAAAAAAGAAGAACCTATGGCTTTCAAAGCCACCAAATTTTATTTGGATTCTACATCCACCTCTTCTATGGATTTAGAGGTTAAGGAAAGTTCTCTTGTCAACGGTTTAGCCAAAAATTTGGCAAAAAGTTTCTTAATAGGAAATGAAAGAAGAAGAGCAACAATGAGAGAAAAAGGCCACCAACTTGCTTTGGGAGTGGTCAAATCTGTCATATTAAATAAGAATGTCCAAAACTCAAGGACAAGAATATGAAGAAGGAAAAGAAGAAGAGGAAGAATAACTTGAAGAAAGAGAAAGCTTTCCAAGCTATGTGGAGTGCTTCTAAAGATTTGGATGTTTCAAGCTCAAGTAGAGGAGAAGAAGGAATGATTTGTTTTATGAAAAATGAGGCATCTTCAATATCTTCAAGTGAAGAAGAAGAAGAAATTGAGGTAAGTTCTTCGACAAGAGATATTCTTTAAAATAATTGTAATGAAGTTATGTATGCATTGACTTCTTTAATGAGTGCTCATAAAAAATTAAAAAAGGCTTACAATGAAAAAGTTGAATTACTTGATTTTGTTATGAAAGAAGATGAAAAGAAAACGATAGAAAATCAACATATATGTGATGAAAAGGCTTCCCTTATCATTGAGAATACTTCTTTAAAGCATGATATTTTTATTTTGAAAGAAACAAATATAATTTTTTGAGCATTCTAGAGTAAGAAATACTTCACATACTTCTTATTCTTCACATGCTTATTGTTCTACACATGTCTTCAATTTTGAAAAACCTAAACATATAAGCATGCCTACGCATCAAATATTGCTTGTTTGTTTTTTTTATGTAAACCTAGACATACTATGAAAGATTGTTTTTTAGAAGAAATATGTATTCACAAAAAAAATTAGATGGATTGTAAAGATTGAGAAGATGCAAGCTCCTTTTAGTTCTCAACCAAAGCTTTCTTGGGTTCTTAAGAGTAGAACTTAAAAGACTATAAGACAATGTCTCAAAAATAATTAGAGACATTCTAGGATAGGTTTAGGATATTTATAAAACTTAAATTGATTATTTAATTTAGTGGTATACTTCTAATTTAGATTTTACACCATATACAATCAAAACTAAGAAGAAAATCAAAATCAACATCTTGGGTATTCAACTACTTAGTGAAAAGTATTTAGAAGATGAAATAAAATTAGTAAACAATGTATGTTGTATTTGATGAGTTTATTCAAAAACTAAGTGAGATGTATTTAGAAGATGAAATAAAACTAATAAAGAAGTAATATTTGAATAAGAATGAAGACAAATTAAAATTCTAGAAGTAGAAAAGGAAAAGAATAGCAATTTACCTAGAGGATGGAAATTTGCAACCTCACATCCAAAGAATTTGTCATTAGGAGATGATCTACTAATTGTTCATATTTATGTTTTGGTAGTATAAAAGGAGAAATGTGTAGAGAATTTGGAGATCTTATGATTAAGGAATTTGAAATGAGCATGATGGGTGAGCTAAATGTTTTTTAGGATTGCAAATAAAATAACTACAAGACTATGGTTTAGAAGTTGCACATATACCAACTAAAATTGATAACACTAGTGCTTTAGCATTAGCTAAGAATTAAGCTTATTATTCTAGGGCTAAGCACATGATGTTAGATATCACATTATTAGTGACCAAGTGGCTAAAATATCAATAAAATTAGAGTATGTTTCCACTAAGCCTGAATTAGCTGACATTTTTACCAAATCATTACCATCGGAGCAATTTCAAATATTGAGGGAATAATTAGGAATTTTAGACATTACTTAGGGTGCACTCCCTTTTGATGGTGTCAAAGGGGAGAATAGTTAGGAGTTAGGGGAGCATCAAGATAGGGGAGCTTCTTAATTTCCTCTTTAAAAAATTTTATTTCAATTTTCTTCGTCACATTTTTTTATTTAAAACATTTATGTCTTGCCACCATCAAAAGGGGGAGATTGTTACACCATTGTGTTTGATATGTCAAACATAAATGTTTATTTCTCATATGGGCTTTCTATAACTGAAAATATTAATTTTCAATTAAGTCAAGCCATGAATTTTAAATGTCTAAAATATTGGTTTTTGGAGTAATGGCAAGCTTCAAAGAAAATGGAGAAATGCACTAAAATTTTATACTTTAATTTCTCTTTATTTTTCTTGAATTTGATATGTCAAAATTTTGAGATGAAGTGGCACATTAATAATATTAATGTTTGAAAATGTTATAATTTTAATAATTGTTGAATTTTGATTTTTGGACCAAGCATTATTGATAAAAAGTATAGACATTGGTATTTGATTTTTCAAAATTATTTAGGAATTATTTTTCATGAATTTCTTTTCATGGTCATTTAGGAAACTTGTAGCGCTATAAAAACATAAAATTTTTTTGATACATTTATATTCAAAATTTTGGCACAAAAATTCTCACAATATACTACAAAACAAATTTAGTATCAAGATTTTTCACTATAGCATTTGGCGGGTCAACTCAACTCAACCACTAGCCCGTCTAGGCTTTTAAGTTTTAAAAATAAAATAAAATAAAAAGTTGATCGATAGAACCGGAGGGGCGAGCGAAGCCCAAAGACTGCAGGGAAAGCTTAACAGAATAGTGCAAAATCAGCCCGTAGGGAAAGTTGAAAGGAGTAATGCCAAACAAGGTTAAGTAGGACCAAGGGATAAACTTTGCAAGGAAGGGGGGAGCCAACCCCAATCAGGTCGAGATGTAGGTGAGATGGAATCCTTATACAGAGCAATGGCAAGATATTGTGGGCAATATGGGACGATGTTACTATCCGATTGTCAAGGAAGACAGAAGCACAGGCACGATCGAATGGCTAAGATTAATCAAGTAAATTGCTAATAGTAAACAGTAAAAAGAAAAGCAAGAGAATTGAACTTAAGCAGATTTGTAAGAAGATGTATAACCACTGGAGTAAGTTTCTAAATCAGTCAATTTCTCCACAATTTGTTCTACTACATGTAAGAAAACCTATGTGCGATCCAATGGCCCTAATCAAAGCCGCTTAGATCCAACGGCTAGGATTGATCTCGAATGGTAAAATTGGGATTCAATCAGAAATGTCCATTTAAGGATCCAAATCGAATGGTGGCTACTTTGCGTCTGTTACCCAAACGGTTAGTTTATTTTAGAGCCGTTGGGAGTGGATTTAGAGCTCAAATTTATGCTCTATAAATAGAAAAGAATGAAGAACACTAAAGGTAACAATTGCTAAGTTCTCAACGTTTTCAAATCACAATTTTGAGCAATTTCGAGTGCATACGGTGCTTCTAAATTCACAAAGTTAAAGCTGTTAGAAGGAACCTGAAATAAGAGCTTTTTGCTTCAACTATTTCCAATTTCAATTCCTCCCACTTTTCGATATTGAGTGTGCCTCGTACTTATTTTTAATTATATTAATTTTACGCTTTGTTGCCAATTTTCGTATTTGTTTCTCTAATGCCCGAGGTTTGAGTTGAGCCCAAAAAAAACTCAAAGTAGGTTCGGGATTAGTCGTAGGCAAAATCCCAAGTACATTCGGGATTAGTCGTAGGAAAAATCCCAAGAAGGTTCGAGGTGAGCCATACGAAAAACTCGCTTGTAATTTGATGATTTTAGTGGTTTTTTCCCAACACTGATTGGGGGTGGATGCAGGCTAGATTTTTATTCGAACAACCTTAAAAACCTTGTTTACTATTTTACTATTCTTTCTTGTTCTAACTTAAAAGATTTATATTATAATTTAAACCAAAAACTGATAGAAAATCTCAAAATTTTATTTACCACAATTCGCCCCCCTCTTGTGGGTTTACTTTAAGCACAAAGAACTTCAATTGGTATCAGAGAGGAATCCCAAGTTACGTGAGTAACATCACATGGGAGATTCGCTCGTGCAAAGAGAAGGCTTTCTCACATTTTTTTGTGATTTTGTGATTTTTTTTTTAGGGCTACCTCTTCGGTTGATATGAGTCCAACTTTGTGTGAATGATTTTCTTCAAATAGGCCTCCCATTTTTAAAGGAGAATTTTACTTGTATTGGAAAACCTGTTTTAGAATTTTTGTTCAATCTATTGATTTGAAATTATGGGAAGTTATGACCAAGCCTTGTGAACTTCTTAAAAGTTCTTCTACTGATGAATTCAAGCCCTTTAGTGAACTCAATGTTGAATACAAAAAATTTGCTTAATTGAATGCTATGCCCTTGAGCTATCTTCATCGTGAAATTTTTTCTAGTGAATTCACACAAATAATGAATTTGCATATGACATTTGAGGTGTGGAAAAAACTCAAAGTAACTTATGACGGCACCTCACAAGTGAAAGAGACAAAGATCAATATCCTTACCCATTACTATGAGCTTTTCAGAATGAATCTCGATGAGAGTATTAAAAGTATGTTTTTAATGTTTAATGACATTACAAATGGCTTGGCAAATATCTGGAGGGCATTCTCAAATGGTGGCATAGTAAGAAAAATTTTGAAAATCCTTCAAAAGGAATATGATCTCCTTGCAATGGCTATTAAAGCGACTAAAGATATTAACAAACATTCATTGGATGAACTCCTTGGGGAACTTCTCACTGTCAAAATAGAGATGGCAAGGAGACTTATGGAAGAAGCTTCTACAAACAAGCTAAAGGATGTAAGAAAAAAAGAAAAACTCATGGCTTTCAAAGCCACCAAATGTGATATGGATTCTACTTAAACCTCTTTAATGGATTTAGAGGATGAGGTAAGTTCTCATGTTAACGGTTTAGCCAAAAATTTGGAAAAAAAGTTTCCTTAATAGGAAATGGAAGAAGAAGAGCAACAATGAGAGGAAGAGGCCACCAACTTGCTTTGAGTGTGGCTAAACTGGTCATATTAAATTGGAATGTCAAAAACCCAAGGACAAGCACATCAAGAAGGAAAAGAAGAAGAAGAAGAACAACTTGAAGAAAAGAAAGCTTTCCAAGCTGCATGGAGTGCTTTTGAAGATTTGGATGTTTCAAGTTCAAGCAGAGGAGAAGAAAGAATGATTTTTTTTATGACAAATGAGGCATCTTCAATATCTTCTAGTGAAGAAGAAGAATAATAAAATGAGGTAAGCTCTCGGAAAAAAGATATTTTTGAAAATAATTAGGTTGAAGTTATGAATGCATTGACTTCTTTAATGAGTGCTCATAAAAAATTAAAATAGGCTTACAAAGAAAAAGTTGAATTACTTGATTTTTTTATGAAAGAGGATGAAAAAAAAAGATAGAAAATCAACATATATATAATGAAAAGGCTTCCCTTATCATTAAGAATACTTCTTTAAAGCATGATATTTTTATTTTGAAAGAAAAAAATATAATTTTTTGAGCATTCTAGAGTAAGAAAAACTTCACATACTTCTTATGCTTCACATGCTTGTTGTTCTT
Source organism: Vanilla planifolia (assembly GCA_023846275.1). Taxonomy (NCBI): domain Eukaryota; kingdom Viridiplantae; phylum Streptophyta; class Magnoliopsida; order Asparagales; family Orchidaceae; genus Vanilla; species Vanilla planifolia. Next base: position 711,930 of record JAIUJO010000129.1, on the reverse strand, counting down.
TACATGTCTTTAATTTTAAAAAACCTAAATACATAAGCATGCCTAAGCCATCAAATATTGTTTGTTTTTATTGTTGTAAACCTAAACACACTATGAAAGATTATTTTTTAGAAGAAATATATATTCAAAAAAAAAAATTTAGATAGATTTTTAAGAATAAGAACATGCAAACTTCATTTAGTACTCAACCCAAGTTTTCTTGTGTTCCTAAGAGTAGAACTTAGAAGACTAGAAGACAATGTCTCCAAAATAATTGGAGACATTCTAGGATAGGTCTAGGACATTTATAATTCTTAAATTGATGATTTAATTTGGTGGTATACTTCTAATTTAGATTTTACACCTTATACATTTAAAATCAAGAAGAAAATCAAAATCCACATCTTGGGTATTCGACTACTTAGTGAGAAGTATTTAGAAGATGAAATAAAATTTGTAAACAACATATGTTGTGTTTGACGAGTCTATTCAACTACTTAGTGAGAAGTATTTAGAGGATGAAATAAAATTAGTAAAGAACTTAGATTTGAAAAAGAATGAAGAAAAATTAAAAAATCTAGAAGTAGAAAAAGAAAAAGATAGCAATTTACCTAAAGGATGGAAATTTGCAGCCTCACATCCAAAGAATTTGATCATTAGTAGATGATTTACTAATTGTTCAGATTAATGTTTTGGTAGTACAAAAGAAGAAATTTGTAGTGAATTTGGAGATTTTATGACTAAGGAATTTAGAATGAGCACGATGGGTGAGCTAAATTGTTTTAGGATTGCAAATAAAACAACTTCATGGCTATTGTTTAAAGTTACACATATACCTATTAAAATTGATAACACTAGTGCATTAGCATTAGCCATGAATAAAGCTCAATATTTTAGGACTAAGCCCATAGATGTTAGATATAACTTTATTAGAGACCAAGTTGTCAAAGGATCAGTAGAATTAGAGTATGTTCCCACTAAGCTTGAATTAGCTGACATTTTTATCAAACCCTTACAATTGGAGCAATTTCAAATATTGAGGGAACAATTAAGAATTTTAGACATTGCTTAAGGTGCGGTGCACTACCTTTTGATGGAGTCAAAGGAGGAGAATAGTTAGGAGTTAGGGGGAGCATCAAGATAGGGGGGAGCATGTTAATTCTAAATTTCCTTAAAAATTTATTTCTATTTTCTTTGTCACATTTTTGTATTTAAAACTTTTATGTCTTGTCATCATCAAAAGGGGGAGATTGTTACACCCTTGTCTTTGATGAGTCAAGCATAAATGTTTATATCTTATATGGGCTTACTTTAAGTGAAATTCTTAATATTCAATTAAGTCAAGCCATGAACTTTAAATGTCTAAAATATTGGCCTTCAAGGCTCTTGGAGTATTGGCAAGCTTCAAAGAAATTGAAGACATGTGCTAAAATTTTTATACTTAAATTTCTCTTTATTTTTCTTTTCATAGTCATTTAGAAAACTTATAGCACTATCAGCTTACTAGGAAAGTTGAAGGGAACAATGCCAAACCATGTCAGCCAGGACCAAGTGATAATATCTTGGCGAAGAAGGGGGAGCCAAGCCCAATCAACTCAAGATGTAAGTGAGATGGAATCGTTATAGAGAGCAATGGTGAGATATTGTGGGCAATATGGAACTAAGTTCTGATTATCAAAGAAGGCAGAAGTGTAAGCACGATCCGATGACTTAAATTAATTAAGTAAATAGCTGCTAGTAAAAAGTAAAATGACAAGCAATAGAATTGAACTTGAGTAGATTTGCAGGAAGATGCGTAACCACTGGAGTAAGTTTCTAAATCAGTTAATTACTCGACAGTTTGTTCTACTGCATGTAGGACAACCTATGCATGATCCAATGGCCCAGATCAAGGCCGCTTAGATTCAACGGCAAGAATTGATCTCAAACAACAAAATTAGGATTCAATCAGAAACGTCCATTTTCGTATCCAAATCGAATGGTGCCTGCTTTTTGTCTTTTACCCAAACGGTTAGTTCAATTTAGAGCCGTTGGGAGTGGCTTTAGAGCTCAAATTTATGCTCTATAAATAGGAAAGCATGAAAAACTCCTAAAGGTTACAATTACTAAGTTCTCAAAGCTTTCAAATCTCAATTTCGAGCAATTTCGAGTGCATACGGTGCTTCTAAATTCACAAAGTTAAAGTTGCAAGAAGAAACCTAAAATTATAGCTTTTTGCTTCAACTATTTTCATTTTCTAATCCTCCCTCTTTTTGATATTAAGTGTGCCTCATACTTATTTTAAATTGTATTAAGTTTATACTTTTTTGCCAATTTTTGTATTTGTTTATTTGGGGTAAGAGCATTCTTGCAATTGTGCAAAAGCTCGGGGTTTGAGTTGACCCTGAAAAAACTCAAGTATGTTTGGGATTAGCCGTAGGTAAAATCCCAAGTAGGTTCGAGGTGAGACAAACGAAAAACCTAGTTTGTAATTTGGTAATTTTAGTGCTTTTTCCAACACCAGTTGGGAGTAGATGTAGGCTCGATTTTGAGTCGAACCACCTTAAAAATCTTTTGTTCTATTTTACTATTCTTTCTTGTTCTAACTTAAAAGATTTAAGTTTTAATTTAAACCAAAAATTGAAAGAAAATCTCAAAATTTTATTTACCATAATTCACCTCCCCTCCCTCTTGTGGGTTTCCTTTAAGCACAAGGAACTTCAACAACCACCATCATCAAATTTTGTATGAATTGAAATGTAAGAAGTATGCCAAACCACTAAAAGAATAATATTCAAAAGAATAAAGAAAAAAATAAATATTTCATTAGATAGAATATGTTAGGATAAGTTCAACAAAGTTTTGTTCATCTCGATCAGACCTAGTTTGTAATTACTATGAGTTACAAAAATAAATTAGTAAAAAAATGATAAAATATTATTTATATGATGTAAATATATATATATATATATATGTATGTTAAAATAGAATAAGATAAATTAAAGCAATGTAATATAACAAATCAAAGTAATGTAAAAGTCTCATAAGAAGAGATTTTGAGTTAGTAAAATGACCAAATCAAAAAAAAATGTAATTAAATTAGAAATTGTATAAGAAAGATGCATTCCAAGATACAAAGGAGCTCGAGTGAGTTATCCTCTTCATCGAATTATGTAGAAATAGAAATTCCTTGTAGAATAAGCCAAAACTTAAGAAAATAAAATATTTAAAAATATAGAGATGAAAATATAACTAGATAGAGCCTATCTAGGTGACTCCAATGATGTTTATTTTATCTCTATATACCTCATTTTGAATTACAATGAAATACCTTAGTACATAAGCATAAATAAAAATAAAGTATTATTTTGCTATTAACTAAATATACATTAAATCTAAAATAAGACAAATTGAATCAATGTAATATAAATAAACCAACGTGATGCAAACATAAGAAAAAATGTTTACATTTAAATGGTAATGTAGTAAGATCAAAGTGGAAAAGTTTTCAAAATAAGATAAGTTGTGCAACTATGTTGTGTTCCATGGTAATAAGGAGATCAAGTGTGATATCCTAGCTCATCAAATCAAGTATAAATCAAAATAGCTACTAAAGCATGTAAAAACCCTTAAAAATATTTTAAATATGTACCTCATTTATTCAGATAGAGACTTGTGAGACTTGTCCAATGCAATATCTTTTGTATCATATATACCTCTATTGTAATTACTAATAATTAAATAAATAAATAGGAACAAATAATAATTTTTTATTTTCATATTAAGTAAATATATAATGAAGTTAAAATGAAAGTAATTGAAGCACTATAATATATTTAAATCATGTAGATGTTAACGTTACAAGAGAGGAGATGTTGAGAAAAGTAGTAAAACAACAAATTCATATCAAAATATTTTAAAAAATGAGGTAAATTGTATGAGAAATTTCCATGTAAAGATCGTAAAATGATCATATGAAACATCCTTAATCATTAGATAAAGTTTAAGTTCAACAACATTATTTTCATCTTCATTAAACCAGGTTTTGGATTATAACCAATTACCAAAATAAATAAGCATAAATTATAATAAACAATTATTTTAATATATTGCAAGTATTTGAAAAGTTTAAAATCTGATAAATTGAAAAAACAACCTCAATTATTTGGAAATGTCGCATTCCAAGATACTAAGGAGGTCGATTATAAAATACAAGACTATCAAATAAGGTTTGAATCAAATAAGAAGTTCTAAAAACCTTGACAATAAAAAATATAAGAGTATAAAAGGAATATTTGTCAGGTTGAGATGCCCAATGATGTTTATTTCATCTCATTTAGAATTTCCATGATTTACCAATGTAAATAAGCATAAATAACAATATTTATTTATTTTTAATATTAATGATGAAAATAAAGAAATTGAAACAATGTAATATAACCAATTCAAAGCCATGAAAGATTACATGAGAGATGATTTAGAGTTAAATAGTAATATAACTAAATCAAAGAAAAAGATTTAGACGAATGAGATAAGTTGGGTGGTAAAGTAAAATTCCATGTCATTAATGAGTTTGATTGAAATATCTTTGATTTTCTAATAAGTTATAGATTAAAATAACCCACAAATCTTGCCAAAATATTATAAAATAAAATATTTAAAATATTGAAATAAAGATTTAAATTGGGAGAGCTCAAAGAGAAAAATCAAATGATAATTATTTTATCTCATAGAGATCATATTGGGAATTATAGTGAATTATTAAAAAAATAGGCATAAATAATAACAAAATTTTATTTTAAATTTAAATAAATTTATTTTAAAGATGGAATGAGAAACATTGAAGTAATAAAATTGAACCAAATGAAAGTGATGTAATGTACAAATGAGAGAGGGATTAGATTTTTCATATTAATATAACAAAATAAAAACTAAAAATTCTAAAAAATGAGATAAAGGTTTTAGGAAACTTGCATTACAAGATACAAAGGAGTTGAAGCATAACATATGTAATCGTCTAATCATGTAAGAAATAAAATATCTCGTAAAGAATGGAAAAATTATAAAACAAAATATTTAAAAATATAAAATGAATTTTACTTTGGATGGAGCTTGTTGAGATGAGTCCAATGATGTTTTCTTTATCTTAATCATACCTTATTTGGATTTAATACAATTTACCAAAGTAAATAAGCATAGAAAAATTACTTATTATTTTAAAATTAAGTAAAAATATATTAATGTTGAAATGACTTAAGTTGAAGTAATATAATAAATCCAATTCAAAGTATTTCAAAAGGTCACAAAAGAGGAGATTTAGAATTACATTGTAATATAACCAATTAAAGAAAAATATTTAAAGAAATAAGATAAATTCTAAGAGAACTTTACATTCTAAGATGCAAAAGAGATGGAGTATCACAACCTAGGTAGTAAGATAAGGTACAAATAAAAAATCCCATAAAATGTAGAAAATATTTGAAAAACAAAATGTTTTAAAACATATAAAAATGAATGCTTATTTAACTATAACTAGTAGAGGGTGACTAATGATGTTTGTTTTCTCGTGAACGTGTTGTATTATTGACTGCTAGCCATGGTAATTTGTTTGATGATAGCAAATTTTAGAGTTTGTTCGACCAAATTTTAGAGTTTTCGTAGATAATTCCCATGTTCATGGAAGATTATTAAACCTTATGAAGATCATCTTAGTTAGAGTAGCAAATACTAAGAGTTCCATTTTTAATTTAATTATAAATATTTTAGTTTTATTATGATTAGAATATTAAGCTTGATATGCATATTCATTACAATACAAAAAAAAGTAAATTTAATTAAAATTAATCATTTTAGAAAAATAGTGGGTTCCTAAAAACATAATTTTTCTTGCTTAATTATTCTAAGAATCATATTATTTTTTATCATATCATAGTATTAACTTAAAAGAATTTTTAAAAATTATATTATAATTGTAATAATTAATTTATACAAAGGAATATTAATTAAAATAAAAAAATCAAGAATTAATTAATTTTTAATAGGAACCAAAGTATCGACGGTGCTTCAAACACATTAATTACTGTTAATTGTGTTAGGTTGCCCTGGGTTTGATGAGTCAAGCCTTAAATGTCTACTAATTTATTTTATAGTGCTTCTTTAACGTGAAACAGAATTACTTATAATGAACAACCAATATACTTTTGAAGATGATGAATTAGTGGCCTTTAAAGCACCTTTAAGTCGTTAGCAAGCTTCAAGGATCAAAGACATCAATGTCAACTTTAATTGGGTTTCTCTTTTTTACTATGAAATAAAATTTTAACTTGTTGATTATAATTTACTAATAATTTGTATAAACATGAAACCCTATTCAAAAATTCATTTATTCAATCATCTACTTCATTTAGGAAATAAATAAGATTCCATTTTTTAATCCTTTAATTCTTTTATTGATTAAATCCCATTTATATATCATTTCAAAATTCTATGCTCAATTTTAGTAAAATAATAGAAACTAATTTGGTTAAAAGCTTCATAACTAAAAAGAAAAATAAATTATCTTTATTCATATCCCAAGCACACCAAGAGCAACTACCCTAATCTTGGCTACTACACTACCTGAACCGAGCTAGAGTAAGAGGAAGAATCAAACTATGCTTGAATCAAATTTGCAATGGGTCATGTCAGACCCTTAGCCAATGTTTAAATCTAAGTATGCAAGTCGACCAAAGGATGAATTCTTGATCTCACAAAGAGGGAGCCTGCTCCATGTACTAGCTCATTTTACATGCATAAAGGGATCCTTGTAAAGAGAAAATACTTTGGCAATTGGACCATGTGAAAGAAAGATTTTGATGACTTTTTACCTACAAACATGGGGCATATTAGCATCATTGGATTGTGCATCTTCATGGTCTAACAGTAAAGAACACATCTACCTCTTTCAATAATGATCGTTATCCATCTTACTATCCATTGAATGAGCCCAATCTAATGGTCATGATTGGTTTTTCCATTTTTTATCAATTCTTAATTTGAGAGCTAAGATCTCTTCTATTTGAATCCTACTGCTAAGATCTAATCCCCCTTTACTATTGATCAATCAAACAACCTAAAGCTCACAATACTTGATTAGATGACCTAAATGTAATTCGCATTGCCTCAACCATTCACAACTCTTCTACTTTTATAGCTTTGATCTAATGATCCAAACTTCTTTGATATGATCCAACAACTCGACTAGATCTCTCCTAATAGCTAATTAACTCACTGTTACATGTGCCATTGTAGGTAGCTATATTTAGAATAATTTTTAAGTAATTTCAAATGGATTTTATGCAATTTGTTAGTAGCTTTTCAAATAACTTTTTGTTTGACTTTCTAATGGCATTGACAAATAAATTTGTTATATATATCAAATCATTTTCGAATGAAATGTCAAATGAATGTGAAAAATATTTTAAAATCTCAAAGAAGGATTGCAATAGATACTATTGGTGTAAAGTTTTCCTTCCAACACCCTTTGGCTTATGACTTACTCAAAATTCTAAATTTCTTTAGCAAAGTCTAATTATTCTAAAATTTATTGATGTCTTAATTCTCTCCATAATTTGAGCACTTTAATTTTCTTTATATTATTTAAAAAGAATAATAAAATATTTATGTTGTTATTAAAACTTCATTTCATGACGTGTCTTTACTTCGCTATATTGTTTGAAATGGCATATATGAAATCCTGAGTCAAACTTTGATTTCATAAAAAGTTGAGTTGTGGTTTAAGCTCATAAAAGCCCAAAGTATAGTTTGACCTTATAGAAGCTAGAAAGTTAGGAGGTGAACCTTAATGAAAAATCTCAAGTAGTTTGAAGGTGAACCATAATTATAAACCTAATGTTGTAGCTCTTTTAGTAGAGATTTTTCTTTACCTCGATTGTGTGTGGAAGTAGATTCTAGTTTGAATCAAACCACTAAAGAATTTTAATGGGTTATTTTAATTTTTTATTTTTATTTTCTGAGAATCATAAAAATTATAAATTAATATATTTATAAAATCAAAAGTTTTCTATAACCATAAAATTTCTTTTACAAAAATTTTTTGAAAAAGAAATATAATCCTAAAATTAGCAAAAAATTGTAAAACCCATAATTCACTGGCCCCCTGATTGTCGAATTCACACACTTTGTTTATACATCAAATGAATAAAAAAATGCATGTTCTATACTTATTGGTCAATTTTTAGTAACACTAAACATGCATTATTGCATTATGGTTATTACCCACATATGTACGGATCAAGTATTTAAAGCATCACTAGCAGTATTCGTTAATAACCTCTCAAGCAAATCAAGAATAACAAACCCTAAAATAAGGTTTCCTTTAATGAATACAAAATACCTCATGATTAGAAAAAAAAAGAAGAAATAAACCATGTGTGACTAAAACATAAAACCTTTACCTTGTAGCTAACATCCCAATTGTGAGATTAATCAGAGTCATTTGATCATGCAGTTTTATGATCAGATCATGATCTCTTTCTACCTTTTTATGATTATATGTTTCATTCCATACACTACATTACAATGGCATAATCCATATTTATTCTAGTGTAAGAAGTAAATCCACCTTTTTTATCACTATTCAATTCTAATAGTCCTCCTCAAATCTTACTTCTAACTAGCAACCATTTAAGGTAAACTAAAATTTGTACAAAATCATTTTTAGAGATTTTCTCAAGTCTTTAAAAATAGCTTTAGACTATTTGTCTAAACATTTTTTTATGAAATAGAAATTTTTTTTCATAGTAGTTCACCCCCCCCCCCCCCCACCTCTTCCTAAACAACATTTCAATTGGTACCAAAGTAAGTACTCTTTCTTGTTAGAAGCAATGTTCAATGTGATCCATGACTCAAACTGATACTTTAATGAATTTTGGATAAGATGCTTCTTTCTATGTGCCACCATACTTTTATAGTGATATTATCTCTATTTTAAGACTAGGATAATTATTCATTTACAATTAGTTGATTGAGTAATGTGGGAATTAATACAAACTCTATTTGATTTTTTTACTAAAAAATGGAATAAGTTACTTTTGTACCTAAATATTTTTATGAAATGAATTAATGTATAATTAAATGATTACAACCTAGATATTTTACATTATACATTAAATGTAATCAAATTTAATGCAATTTTAAATTTAGAAATAGCTTATGAAATCTGTCTTGAATTAGAGGTAACAAATGAAGGTGCTTCATTAGTTAAGGAAAATAAAATAAATATAATGATGCATGATAACGAGTTATTTAGGATGCTTTCAGACAAATCTATTAAAAGCATGTTTACAAGATTTATTAATGTTACTTATGTACTTGTTAGTCTACGAAAAAAATTTCTTTGAATAAATAGGTGAACACGATACCTAAAATTTTATCTAATGAGCATGATCCATTGACCATCACCATTAAAGAATTTAATGATATTTTCATTATAATATTAGATGACTTGATGGGTGAGCTCATCACTATTAGCTCAAAATAGAATGGTGAAAACAAGAATAAGAATTAATTAAAAAGAACAAAAAAAAGAAGGAACAAATAATAGCAATGAAAGTAGAGTAAAGCACTTTAAAAAAGAGTCTATTGATGAAGATGATACTTTTTTAATCCTTAAAAGTTTGTCAAAAATTCTTGATATAGTAGATAGGCTTAGAAATCAAAAGGTCTAATATCGGAGCAATCAAAAGAGAAGATATTATTTGTCATGAATTTAGTATAGCTAGACATATCGAACCAACCTATCTTATCATACATGAAAGAGTTGAAATGGAAAAAATAAAGAAAAGAAGTATTAAAAGTATGTTGGAATGATTCAAAGATGACCAGAACAAGCTAAGAAGAAGATAGAAATGATGGATAATTTTGCATGATGGCAAGTGAGTAGGTAAATTACTCAAAGAAAAATTGGTTAAATAATTACTTTATTTTTGTAAGAAGTTTAAAATTTTGAATGTAAATATAAGAAATTAAAAGAATATGGTGAGTATCTAGTAATTAAGAAACATTAAAGAAAATCTTGACATTTATTTAAATAATTTCTAAAATGCCAATGATGATTTAAAATAAAAAGTTAATAAGAATGAATGTTTAATTAGCGAATTCAGTGATTTAAATCAGAGAAGAGGACATAGTTGAAGAAAATTCAAAAACTTTAAAACTTAAAACTTTAAAACTTATTTATGATCATCCAAAAGAAAAAGTTTTAGGTGAAATTATAGTTTTAGGAATTGATCTTATCATACCAATTAACCTTGTAACAACTTTTACATCAACATTAATACAATATGTCTTAAATAATGTATTTTGGAAAATATCTAGAATGATTTAATTAAATAAATTTAAAAAGGATTTATGAGTTGACCCCTCGAGCATTGGATAAATTTATAATTAAAACAAAATATTTTTCTACAAAACTAAATGATGAATTGGTTGATAATTTAGTAAAAACTTAAGTACATACATAATCTATAAACTTAGACTGTGTTATTTTAAGAAATAATAAAAAAGGGTATAGAATAGAAATTTATAATAATAATAATAATAAATTAAAGGGGAGAACTAATCTAGCATAACATATATATTGGGAGACTTTATCTTTAATTATTTTCTATATTCCTTTTGTAAATAATTTATTTCTTTATCAATTTCATTAAAGATTTTGTTATCCTAAAAAGGGAGATATTATTGTATTATTGACCCTTATAAAAAAATATCAAGGTTCCCAAAAATGCAATCCAAC
>JAIUJO010000128.1:1498842-1502499 GCA_023846275.1 Vanilla planifolia | reverse complement strand
TACTTCTCTTTTACTTCTTCTTCTTCTTATTCTTGTTCTCATTTTTCCTCTTCTTCTTCTTACTCGCATTCTTCTTTTTTTTTCTTGTTTTTCTTCTCCTATTCTTCTTCTTCTTCTTCTTCTCATTTTTTCCCCTTCTTCTTTTCTTCTTCTTCCTCTTCCTCTTCCTCTTCCTCTTCTTCTTCTTCTTCTTCTTCTATATCTTCTCCATGCTCTTCTTCTTCTTCTCCTCCCTCTTCTTCGACTTTTCTATTTCTTCTTCTTCTTCTTTTTGTTCTTCTTCTTCATGTTCTTCTTCTTCGTCTTCTTCTTCTTCTTCTTCTTCTTCTTCTTGTTCTTCCTCTTCTTCTACTTCTTCTTGTTTCTCTTATTCTTATTCTTGTTCTTCTTCTTCCTCCTCCACCTCCTCTTTTTCTTCTTCAGTTTTTTCTTTTCTTCATCTTCTTCTTCTTCATCTTCTTCTTCTTCTTCTTATTTTTATTCTTCTTTCTCTTCTTATTTTTGTTCCTCTTCTTCGTATTTTTTTTCTTCTTCTTATTTTTCTTGTTCTCCTTCTTCTTCTTTGTCTTCTTTTACTTCTTCTTCTTCATCTTCTTAACCTTTAACTTCTCTTCTTCTTCTTTTCCTTCTTCTTCTTCTTGTTCTTGTTCTTGTTGTTCTTCTTTTTTCTTCTTCCTCTCCTTCCACCTGTTCCTCTTCTTATTCTTTCTCTTCTTCTTATTCGCCTTCTTCTTCTTCTACTTCTTTTCATTCTTCTTCGTCTTCTTCTTCTCAAAATGCACCTAATGACTCCTAAATGCATGAAATCTTCTACTTTTACTTCTTCTTCTTCTTGTACTTCTTCTTCTCCACCTTCGTCTTATTTTTCTTCTTCTTCTTCTTCTTCTTCTATTACTACTACTACCACTATTACTACCTTTTTACTTCTTCTTCTTCTACTTCCAATTCTTCTTCTTCCTCTCATTTTTCTTCTTGTTTCCATTCTTTTTCTTCTTCTTCTTCATTTTGGTCTTCTGCTTCTTCTTCTACTTTTGCTTCCTTTTCTTCTTCTTCTACTTCTTCCTCTTCATCTACTTTTTTTCTTCTTCATCTTCTTCTTCTTCTTCACCTTTTTTTTCTTCTTCTTCTTCTTCTTCTTATTTTTCTTCTTCATCTTCTTCTTCTTCCTCCTCTTCCTCTTCTTCTTCATCTTCATCTTGTTCTTCTTCTTTTACTTCTTCTACTTCTTCTTCTTCCACTACTTTTTCTTCTTAGACATCTTCTTCTTCTACTTCTTCTGATTCCTCTTCTTCCTCTTTTTCTTCTTCCTGCACTTCCTCCTCCTCCTCCTCCTCCCCCTCCTCCTCTTCCTCTTCTTCTTCTTCTTCTTATCTTTTTTCTTCTTCTCTTCTTCTCCACCTTCTTCTCCGTCAACTTCTTCTTAATCTTCTTCTTCATCTCCTTCTCCTTCTTCATCATCATAATCATTAATTCTTCTTCTTCTTCATCATCTTCTTCTTCTAATTCGTCTTTTTCTTCTTCTTCTTCTTCTAATACTTTGTTTTTTTCTTTTTCTTCTTATTCCTCTTCTTCTTCTTCTTTTTCTACTTCTTCTTGCTCTTTCTTCTTCGTTTGCTCTCCCACTTCCTCTTTCTCCTTCTTCTTCTCCTTCTTCTTCTTCCTCCACTTCCTCTTCTTCTTATTCTCCTTCTCCTTCTTCTTGTTCTTCTTCTACTATTACTACGACTACTACTACTTCTTCATCTTCTCCTTCTTCTTCTTCTTCTTCTTCTTCCTATTCTTATTCTTCTCCTTCTCGTTCCTCCTTTTCTTCATCTTCTTGATCATCCTCGTCTGCTTCTTCTTTTCTTCTTCTTCTTCTTCTTCTTCTAATACTAATATTATTGCAACTTCTTCTTCTTCTTCTTTTTTTCCCTCTTCTTCTTCTTCTTCTTCGCCTTCTACCACTTTTTCTTCCTCTTCTTTTTCTTATTTTACTTCTACTTCTTCTTTTTCTTCTTCTTCTCCTTCTGCTTCTTATACTTCTTCATCATCATTATCATCATCTTTTTCTTCTTCTTCTTCTTCCACTTCTTCCTCTTCTTCTACTTTTTTCATCTCCTTCTTCGTTATCTTCTTCTTCTTCTTATTGTGCCTCATCCTCTTCTTCTTCTTCTTCTTCTTCTTATTCTTCTTCGTCTTCTTCTTCTTCTTCTTCTTCTTCTTCCTCTGCTTCTACTTTATGTTCTTCTTCTTCTTTTGCTTCTTCTTTTGCTTCATCTTCTTCTTCTTCTTCTCCTTCCTGTTTTTCTTCTTCTTCTTCTTTTCCTTATTCTTCTTCTTCTTCTACTTCTTCTTCTTCTTCTTGCTCTACTTACTTCTCTTCTTCTTCTACTTCTGCTATTTCTTCTTCTTCTTCTTCTTCCTCTTATTTTTCTTTTGCTTCTTCTTCTTCTTCTTCTCCTTCCAATTCTTCCTCTTCTTCTTCTTCTTCTCCTTCTTCGTTTCCTTCTTCTTCTTCTTCTTCTTCTTCTTCTTCTACATCTTCTTCTTCTTCTTCAACTTTTTTTTCTTCTTCTTCTTCATCTTCTTCTTCTACTTCTTCTTCTTCTTCTTCTGTCTCTCCTTCTCATTCTTTGTCTTCTTCTTCTCCTTCTTCTTCTTCTTCTTACTCTTCTTCAACTCCATCTTTATCTTCTTCTTTTTTCTCTTCTTCTTCTTCTTCTTCTACTACTACTACTACTACAACCACTACTTCTTCCTCTTCTTCTTCTTCTACTACAACTTCATCATCATAATCATCTTCTTCTTCTTCTTCTTCTTCTTCTTCCTCCTCTTCAACTTCTTCATCTCCTTCTTCCTCTTCTTCGTGTTCTTCTTCTTCTTCTTCTTCTTCTTCTTTTGCTTCTTTCTGTGCCTTATCCTCTTCTACTTATTATTATTTTTCTTCTTCTTATTCTTCATCTTCATCTTTTTCTGCTTTTGTTACTTCTTCTTCCTCTTCTTCTCCTTCCTCTTCTTCTTCTTCTTCTTCTTCTTCTTTTTCTTTTCCTTCTACTTCTTCTTCTTCTTCTTCTTGCTCCACCTCCTCCTCTTCGTCTTCTTCTTCTTCTAATTCTTCTTCTACTTCTGCTTCTGCTTCTTCTTCTTCTTCTTCTTCTTCTACTTCTTCTTCCTCTTCTGCTTCTCTTCTTCTTCTTCTTCCTCCTCTTTTACTTATTATTATTATTATTATTATTATTATTATTCTCCTTCTTATTATTATTCTTCTTCTTCTACTACTAGTTTTTTATCTTCTTCTTCTTCTTCTTCTTATACATCTTCTTCTTCTTCTTCTTCTTCATCATCCTCTTCTTTCTCTTCTTCTCCTTCTTCTTCTTATTCTTATTCTTCTTCTTGTTTTTTTTCTTCATTGTCTTCTTCATCATTTGCTTCGTCTTCTTCTTCTTCTTCTTCTTCCACTTTTTCATCTTCTTCTTCTTCTTTTTCCTCCTTCTCCTCCTCTTCTACTTCTTTTTCCCCTTCTTCCTCCTCTTCTTGTCCTTCTTCTTCTTCTTCTTCTCCTTCTTCTTCTTCTTCTTCTACTACTACTACTTTTGCTACTTTTCTCCTTCTTCTTCTTCTTCCTTTTCATCTTCCTCTTCTTCTTCTTCTTCTTCTTCTTCTTTTACTTCTTCT